>JABXJD010000036.1:182500-430000 GCA_013375575.1 Percina caprodes
CGGCTTGGGCTTCTAAATTCTGCCCCAAGGTTCTTTTTAAGGAAGAGGTTCTCAATTTCAGTTGGAGTATGGAGTGTACTTTATTACAGAATGTTCTGGAGACAAGATATAGGCAAAGTACAGAGGGACAAGTCTCTTTCAGTAGATTACCCAGTTGTCCGTCTTTCTCTCTCTCAGCTGTCCCATTATACACACCTTTCAGACACTCCCAACAGAAAGCTCAGCAACTTTAACAGGAGACATCTGGTTTCGGTGGATACAACACAAGGTCAAGCGAGCCCATAATTTTTTGGTTTTGGTAGATACCACACAAGATCAGACGAGCACATAATTTTATCACAAGACATATAGACTACTCCTTTTCCTGGTGTTATCTTTTCAACCGCAACCTTTATCTGAGGTTCTTTGCCACTGAAACATTTACTCACCCTAACTGAACACAACACACTCAAATGATGATTATAATTCACACAATATTAAACAAAGCAATTATAAATACCAACAATTCCCCTTTGATGTCATTTACAAGATCATTACTTTTCAGATCAATTCCGTAAGCTCCATGCTCAGCACCTCCTCGGCATCCAACGGGCCACTCAACAACAGCAGACTATATGCCCGCGGGGAATCAATATCGTTCTATTCCACAGTAGGAGTGATGATGCGCTGACATAGAGACATGGCACACAATAACATCCACACGTGACCAGGATCGCCATGAAAACAGCAATAGACATTAAAAAATGAGAGAATACCTTTCCATTTCCTAAACACACCAGTCATCCAACCCTCAATTGGATTTTCCTCAATACCGGACATTGAGTGCATGTGCTTAGATAGGGCCCTCAGACTCTGTAGCTGTGCTTCACTTTTCCATCTGGGGCCGTGTTATTAGGTATGATAGTACAACATTTCTCCAAACATGGCACAGACACAACACCCTCAAATGATGATTATAATTCACACAATATTAAACAATTGTAAGTTCCAACACCGACCACGTGTAACACCTGTATAGGATCGGTACATCCGATTATCACACCTGTGGGACAGGTACAGGATGGCAACAATAACTGCAAGAACTGGCCAGTCTGGTGCATTACATCAGTTGGAGCAGGCTTCCCCTGCTTTGTTCAGGGACACAATATTCCAGGTCTTTTTTTTTTTTAAGATTTTGTGGGGCAATTTAGGCCTTTATTTCCACAGGACAGATGAAGACATGAAACGGTAGAGAGGAAGAATGACATGCAGCAAAGGAGTCTGAGTCGAACCCACGGCCGCTGCATTGAGGAGTAAACTATATACTGGTATATGTGCGCCTGCTTTACCAACTACGCTAACCCGGCCACACATCATTCCATTTTTGTTAGTCACATGGTTTATGTCTTAGTTGTTACATTTTTTTAATGTTCAAATACAGTGGGGGAAATAAGTATTTGACCCCTTGCTGATTTTGCAGGTTTGCCCACTTACAAAGAATGCAACGATCTATAATTTTAATCATATGTACATTCTAACAGTGAAAGACAGAATCCCAAAGAAAATTCCAGAAAATCACATCGTATGAATTTATTAAAATTGATAACCATCTGATGAGGAAAAACAAGTATTTGACCCCTGGACAAACAGCATGTTAATATTTTGTAGAAAAGCCATTATTGGCCAGCACAGATGTCAAACGGTTTTTATAGTTGGTGACAAGGTTTGTGCACATTTCGGCAGGGATGTTGGCCCACTCCTCCCTGCAGACAGCCTCCAAATCATCCAGGTTCCGAGGTTGTCGCCTGGCAACTCGAATTTTAAGCTCCCTCCAAAGATTTTCAATTGGATTCAGGTCTGGAGACTGGCTAGGCCACTCCAGAACCTTGATGTGCTTCTTCTTCAGCCACTCTTTTGTTGCTTTGGCGGTGTGCTAAGGGTCGTCGTCGTGCTGAAACACCCATCCTCGACCCATCTTCAGCTCTCTCACTGAGGGAAGGAGATGTTGGTCCAGAATTCAACGATACATGGCCCCGTCCATCCTCCCCTCAATACGATGGAGTTGTCCCGTCCCCTTGGCTGAAAAGCACCCCCAAAGCATGATGTTGCCACCACCATGCTTGACGGTGGGGATGGTGTTCTTTGGGTTGTACTCGGTGTTCTTTGCCCTCCAAATACGACGAGTTGAGTTGAGGCCAAAAAGTTCTATTTTGGTCTCATCTGACCACATCACCTTCTTCCAGGCCTCTTCTGAGTCGTCCAGGTGGTGAATGGCGAACTTCATGCGGGCCTGTACATGTTTCTTCTTGAGCAGGGGGACCTTGCGTGCGCTGCAGGATTTCAATCCATGACGGCGTAGTGTGTTACCAACCGTTCCTTTTGTAACTGTGGTCCCAGCTGCCTTCAGTTGATTCATCAGTTCCCCCCTTGTGGTTTTGGGATGATTCCTCACCGTTCGCATGATCAGGGACACCCCACGAGGCGAGATCTTGTGTGGAGGCCCAGACCGAGGGAGGTTGGCGGTGGTGTGGTGCTTCTTCCATTTCCTGATAACTGCACAGACAGTTGATCTTTTCTCTCCAAGTTGCTTTCCGATTCTCTTGTAGCCCATCCCAGCCTTGTGCAGATCTACAATCTTGTCCCTGATGCCCGTAGAAAGCTCTTTGGTCTTGCCCATGGTGGTGATGTTGGATGCTGGTTGTTTGGGTGTTGACAGGTGTCTTTTATACAGGTAACGAGGTGAGGCGGGTGTATTTGATGTAAATAATTGGTTGGGATTGTGGCTGTGTCTTAAAGAAAGACTAACTGGCTTGTAGGAGCCAGAATACTTGCTGTTTGGTAGGGGGTCATATACTTGTTTTTCCTCATCAGATGGTTATCAATTTTTATAAATTCATATGATGTTATTTTCTGGAATTTTCTTTGGGATTCTGTCTTTCACTGTTAGAATGTACATATGATTAAAATGATAGATCGTTGCATTCTTTGTAAGTGGGCAAACCTGCAAAATCAGCAAGGGGTCAAATACTTATTTCCCCCACTGTAAATATTTGCACATCATCATCAATCCATCCATCCATCTTCATCTGCTTATCCGGTATCAGGTCGAGGGGGGAGCTGCTCCAGCAGGGGACCCCAAACTTCTCTTTCCTGAGCCACATTAACCAGCTCCAACTGAGGGAGTAAGACAAAAATGTCTACAAAAGTCATAGTAAAATATTCATAAAAAAGTCATAGTATAATATTCATAAAATGTCAAAAACGTCATAGTATATGTCAAAAATGTAAAAGTTATAGTATAGGAGATCATAGAAATGTTATCAAAAAAATATGTCATTAAAAGTTTAAAAGTCATTGTATTAGTATGCAAAAAAAAAAAATCATAACATAATGCATAAAAGTGTCAAAAGTCACAGTAAAGACATTCAAAAATGTAAAAAAAGTCATAAAAGATAGTATGTCAAAAATATTTTTAAAAAGTCTCATTACAGTGTGTCAAAATTTTTTTTTTTGCATTATCTTTTGAGGGGTGCAAATGTTCCACCAAGATGAGTTCCTTCCTGAGACTATTTTGGAGAGCCACCATCACTGAGTCTGGCGCTTAGAGCCATCCAAAACAATTGTAATGTCAAAAAAATGTCCGTAATATATCTATGGTGTAGCCAGACCTCACTCCACAGCGCTGTGCAGACAGGTCTCAAAATGCAAGACTAAGTTTGTTACAAAAAGTCATAATATAGTTTATTATAAAAGTGATATTATAGTATACCATAAAAAAATGTCTTAAAAGTCAAGTACAGTTTCCTCATGAAAAGTCATAGTATCACAATAAATATAGTATGAGAACAAAAAACTTTTAAAAGACTGCTAGAATGTAAATTAATTCAATCACAGCACACCTAACTTTCTGGTTAACAAGCTGGTCACTGGAGAGTATTTCAACCTTGAGACCCCTGAATTATTGCATAAACTATTCATAATAACCAAGATAAGAAACCTAAACATTTTCCCCACTGTAACATAACCACCTGAGCTGGGATAAGGTGATCAAACATGCAGATAGGTTATGATTCTAAAAAATAATTTACATCATGGCTCTTCCACAACTCATTTGCTTTGTTAGGCAACAAGAAATAACTTGAATTACAAGGAGTCACAGGAGGAAACTGCATTTCCTACTATAAAAATCTGCTTTATTTCAATCTGCATTTTCAATTAAAGCAGCTCATGAATTGAATGTTTTATCACCAGAATGAAACCCACCCCTAACAGGTCTAGATTTACAAGCCTCCAAACATTACCACTAGTTTGGATACCTTCATCATTTGGCAAATGTCTGTCATTACACTACTTGTAGGGTCTAAACTGTCCGGCTGCTTGACTGACCTTACTGCTACTGCTGTCCTGTTGCTTACATTTGTCTTCATTTATGTCAGTTTTTAAGAAAGTTCTGTAATTTAAACTGTTCTGTATTTTTAATTATTTATTTTTTTTACTCTGCCCATGTCTATGCTCTGTGTACAGTATGCAGGTGTTACTTTTACAGTAAGTTATGTTTTTAATTGTAACTATTGTTATAAAAATGTACTTACTGGTTTACCCAGCATCCTTGACAAAAGTGTTGAGGGATCATTTGAACCCTATTTAGAAAGACTAAGTCAACACCGTTTAGAAAGAATGTTTTTGCATTTAGTTGTCAAAGCCATGCATACAAAAGCTGGCATGGCATCCTTTAGTAGTAAAGAAAAACGTGAAATATTCAAGTCTTATGGTAACCTGTTCTTGCTTTGATTTACTGCTTAGATCTCTTACCAAACATCTCTTGTAAAATCCACATACTGCAGATGAGCTCTTGGACTTGATGCAGTGTATCACTGTGGAAAGAATATTTTGGTTATTAAAAGCAGTAACTATGATGATGAAAAAAAAAAAAAAATCTAAACATTTACCTTTGGCATCTTCCAGGTAAGATTTTACCATAATAGTGGAGGTATAGAAATGATTAGTGTATCATATGGTGAAATATACCAACTAAAGTTACCAAGCCAATAAAATACACTGGGTGTTACGTCTCTTCAAATGGATTATATTGATTTATTTCTGCACAAATCCACAAATTACATAACAAAATATTCAGTGTGATGCTAAACACTGCTATGGTTGGTGAGTTACAGACAGCAGAAAACAACATTGTAACAAACAAACAAAATTGTGCATTTTAAACATTTTTAAAAACAGGAGCACAACATAATGAGGTGTAACTGCCTCACTCATAATGGATAATAATCCAGCAAAACAATCAAAAACTTTTAAATCAAGACATAAATAAATCAAAGTAAAAAAATCTAATACATATTCAAAAGAAATTACAACATGCAGATTCAGATCTTGTTTCACCTTGCTGAGGAAAAAAAGCATTGGAAAATCAAAATTAGTCCTAAATTATTAATCAATCTGAATACTTTTCAGCCCATTAATACTTCAATAAAGGAGTCCTTTTGTAGACCTGTGTAGAAAACCTTGTGGTATGTGTGGACTTACTTGGACAAGCATTTAGAATCCCCAGTTTTGGCTTCGATCTCTGCCTCCTCTCCCTCCACCATCTCTCCTTCCCCATCCTCCTCCTCCTCCGCCACCACCACCTCCTCCCCTTTCACCTCCCCATGGTTTGGACAGGTCCTTTTCCCTCTTGTGCCTCTCGTATCTTTCTGCCATAAGCACCAGCTCGTCAGGGACCTCCTGCATAAGGAATCACAAAGATTACATGCATTTTACTAGGGTTTGCTAGTGATTTTATTAAATCTATTTATAAAAAAAAAAGAAAAAGAAATTTATATAAGAAAACATTCTTCTAGGGCTGGATCTGAATATCCGTTCAATGGATAGGTACTCGGTTCTCAATCTATGCAACACTATGAAGTAAAAAAAAAAAAAAGAAATGCAAAAACTGATCTGCCCAGGAGTTTTTTTTTTAAACAACAAAGCAGTCTCTTTTATCTCTTTTTCCTTCAAGTGCAGTCGAAAAAGGTTTCCCCGCTGCTGATGTCGCCACTGAAGCTTTGAATATTTGCTATTGGAAAGCACTGAAGCTCAAAAAAATAAAAATAAATATTCAGTTTTTGGTAAAGCCCTACATGCTCCCTACTTGATAACATTTTTTAGGTCAAGTTTGAGGTTGCAAATACAACTTGGGAACAAATCATTCTTTTCAGATTTAGTGACGTAGTGCCATGAAGAGTAAGGAACAATATTTTCTTTTTTATAAAAAAAAACAAAAAAACTAAATCAAAGATTTTTATCAAACAAGCCCAAGTCTGTAATAATGCTGTCAATGGAGTGAACCCCACTATAGCCTTCTATGGCCTATTTGTTAAGGCAAATTCATCAGTCTGCAGTGAAATACCAGTAGTAGGTGAACATAAAGTATGTTGTCCAACCTGTCCCGCTCGCTCAAGGATGGGAATCAGCTCAGCGGACATCCTCCAGTCTTGTCTTGTTACCAGGGTAACAGCAGCACCTAAGCGTCTAGCACATAAATGCATTAACATCACAACCTAACCCAAGAACAGCCAGACAGAGTAAAGTCTTTGAATAGACACACAGAGACACACAAAAAGACAGAGACAGACAGACAGACAGACAGAGAGAGAGACAGAAACACACACTTACCCTGCTCGGCCAGTTCGGCCCACGCGATGGACATACTCCTCTATGTTACGTGGGAAGTCATAGTTAAAGACATGCGTTATGTCAATGACATCCAACCCTCGAGATGCTAAATCTGTAGCAACCAGGATACGAACTCGGCCTGGAAAAATAGTTAACAGTTATTCTTTAATCAATTTAATCCTTTAATTATTTAAGCCTTTACATTGGCTTCAAGATAAGATCCCCAGCTTAAGACCAAAATTTAAGTTTCAGTCTCCTCTGCCTTCCTGAGGTAGGGAAAGCATATTTTTAAAACCACACTTTCCATTCGGTTACGTACCATCTTTGAAGTCTTTGAGGGCCTCTTCACGGTCATACTGCTCACGGTCACCATGGAGACTTTGCACAGCTAGGCCCTGCAGACACATGTCACTGGACAGGTCATCACACCTGAGGTTGCATGCAAATTAGAGACAAAAACAGACACACATGAAATTGTTAGTAAAAGGTGGTATGCACTGCCAATGTCAATGCATGGTTAACTTTGGTATTTACAAGCAACTGCGAGTGGCAGCTGAAAACAAAATTTACTCCCTTTAATTTCTTCTTGGTTAGTGACCGATTCCACACTCACACAAGCTTCTTGCCAACAAAGATGAGGACTTTATCAGTGGGCAGCATGTTTCTGAGGAAGTCAAACACGTAGGACTTTTTCTCGTCTTCATGGACGATCAGCACTGTTTGCTGCACTGTGTTAACAGCCTAAAACCCAGAGAAACACAGGAAGCATGAAACCATAGATTCCACACATCTGAAAGTAATTTCCTAAAAGCCATTAAACTTAAGTAATCATGTGGGACAAAGTAGGAGATTAAAAACACACAAACATCAAGTACCAAGTCAACACACCGAATAAATGATTGACTATTCATTTCCACGTACCGCCAAGTCTAGGGTGCCCACATAAACCATCATGGGATTCTTTAGGTAAGATTTGGCCAATCGTCTCACACCGGTAGGCCAGGTGGCACTGAAACATGGGAGTTATAGATGGATAAAGGAAGTTCATTTTTAATTCTATATTGCAGATCCTACAACATTTTAAAGTAAATCTCCAAAGCACGTCTGTAAGGAACAGTGTAAAAAGGGGGTAAACAAATGCAAGGGTTACATTTGCTTTAAAAACATTTATATGATCTTCCTTTCCTTTGTGAAAATGGAGATCAATTATACACAGTTGTGATACAGAATATATACGTTTCCTCTTAAGACATTTTTTAACATGATGAAACAAATAGTTCAGAGTTCATTAATATATGCATTGTAACACTCTCTGCAAACTGTGGAAGAAACACTAACCAACACTGGATGGTTTAAAAGGTGAGCAATGCAAAGGCTTCCAAGAGAGGGCTGCATCTGTACTTGTGTCCTAATGTCCTGTTCATTACTGTTTAAAGTGCTTCATGTAACTCGACCTGTATTGTACCTGGTCATGACAGTTTGTCGGTCTGGGCGAATGTCCAGGAGAATCTTCATAATCTGGGGTTCAAAGCCCATATCTAGCATACGGTCAGCCTCGTCCAGCACCTTTTCCCAATGACCAGAGCAGTTATTAAAAGTAACCGATCTCTATTCTCACACACAACTTTAAAAAACTATGTAAAAAACAACAGAGAGACACAAAACAAAGAACACAAACTTTTGCTACATTGTTTGTGTTAACAGCTAAGACATGATGAATTTCACAAATAGACTTGAGGCACTGAGATGCACGGACTCAAAAGACTGACCAAGTACGTGATGGAGCGAAGATTAATGAGCTCATTCATTTGTAGATCATTTAGTCGGCCTGGTGTAGCGATCACTATGTCCACGCCGCCCTTCACCAGGTTGATCTGGGCTCTCCTATCCCCTCCGCCATATATACAGACACTAAGAGAAGGTACAGAAGGAACAGTGATGGTCATGTCGCCGCTACATCGCAAATAACTACTGAATCTAAGCTCATCCTTAATGACTTATGATGATGGAAGGATGTTGGACCTTTTGTAGCCCTTGTAGCTGTACTTTTTGCACTCAGATTCAATCTGCAGGGCCAGCTCTCTGGTGGGAGTCAGAACCAACATGCCTGGACCACCCCGCTCAGCTCTAGGCCTATCAAGAAGGGAAGGACAAAAACACAGAAAGAGTTTAATAGACAAATATCAAAGCTGCAACCATCTGAAACAGATGAAAAGTGTACTTTTACTATTTTTGAAGGAGAAAAAAAACAACCTTTTTTTTTAATTGCTAAAAAGTAAGCAAAAGGTCATGGACTCACAAAGGCTGTCCATCCATGTGAATAAACCCTGGCAGGAGGTAGGCCAGAGTTTTGCCTGTTCCTGTCTGAGCAATGGCTATCAGATCCTCTCCACTCAGTGACACTGGCCACGCCTGAGACTGGAGAAGAAACAATCGAAAAACACTAAACGTACATTGACACACACAGAACAACTGGTGTAAAAGACACTAATCAAGTAACTACTCTACAAATATACTGTATTAAAAAAAAAAAAAAAAAAAAAAAAGGTCCAGTGTGTAATGTGTTTAGTTGTTAGTTATCAGAATCCATGTTGCCCGTTCACAAACTTGTCCTTTTTAAGGAATATTTCCCACCCCTATTAATTCCAAGTATTCCTATTGGCTTGAAATTTAAAAATTTCAATTTGCATGAACTGGGGGAGATGCTTCATATTCATGCACCATCTTGAAATACGTTAGCCAGTAAGGGACATAAAGGACATACTGCAGTCACTTGATAAACTTACAGGTGCTTCTAATCTGGCCAGGTCTCAGCTGCTACAATGTTTTTTTCTTTTGTTTTTTAAAAACACCTCCCAGACCGCGCTGGAGGACCTGAGGCCCATGTAAGCGGTCTAATGATATCCTTTGGAAAACAGGATGTGTGACTAGACATGCTAGGTTGATCACAGTAGAGGGTGCGGCAGTACACCTGCTTCACATCTACCACAGGATTCAGCATGTTTAATATACCGTCATTGCATCACACAGAACTGACTGCAATAGCCTGTACAATTCTTAGAAAAATATGAATCACGATTTTCTAACAAAGCGAGTTATTGCACACATGGAATTATGAAACAAGGGACATGATGGTAAACTGTCCATTGTGCAAATGGATGGTATGCACATGAGGTTTGCCTTGATGTTGAGTGGGGTGAGAGCTGTATTTCAGATGTGGGATGATGTAAATTTTGGGACATATCAGTAGTGTACCTTACTAGTGTCCCATGCCCAATCATGAGAATTGCCCGCTTGTTTAAAATGGCACAGCCCACGGAAATATGCAAGGCAAGGGGCGTCCTCTTCCCTGAGTCAGGCCTAAAGCTGACTGCATACCTTGTTCACCCTCCTCCTGGAGGGTTGTGACCTGGGTTCTCATGTGGGGTATGGGGAGGGGATTAGTGAGTGGGTCGTGTTGATGCTCTTTGAGCCCAACAAGGGTCCTTCCGCTTGATCCATATCCACTGGCTGCTTCTTTCAGCCGCTTCAGGGACTGATCTAATTGTGTGTTGGATAGCATGCCCATGGATGCCAAGGGTTTTCAGCAACTTGATGGTGGAAGAAGCCACAAAACCTCTGCATCCCGCTTCAACCGGATAGATTCTTGCTTTTTATCCTCATTGTTGAGCATCTGCTGCGAGTTCTATGTAGTGCAGTTTCTTGCGTTCGTAGGCCTCTTCTGTTGAATTCTACCATGGGACTGTGAGCTCTATAATGTAAACAGACTTTGGTAAAGAAGACCAGAGTAGCAAGTCTGGCCTGAGGGTGGTGGCTGCAATCTCTGCTGGAAAGATTAGTTGCTGGTCAATATCGACTAGTATCTTCCAGTCCCGGGCCATGGCTAGCTTTCCAGCTTCTGGTTTGGTATGGGGATGGTTGGGCTTTTTCTGTTCTTGCGAATCAGGCCTTTATGGTCAAATAGCAGCGAGGAAACCACTGCTAAGGAGAGGCAACAAGCAGGAGAGCTATGTTTGGGCCAAGAAACACAAGGAATGGACTTTAGACCAGTGGAAATCTGTGCTTTGGTCTGATGAGTCCAAGGTTGAGATCTTTGGTTCCAACCGCCGTGTTTTTGTGCGACGGAGAAAAGATGACCGGTTGGATTCTACATGACGGGTTCCCAACATGAAGCATGGAGGAGGAGGTGTGATGGTGCTGTGCTGGTGACACTGTTAGGGATTTATTTCAAATTGAAGGCATACTGAACCAGCATAGCTACCACAGCGTCCTGCAGCAACATGCCATCCCATCCAGTTTGTGTTTAGTCGGACCCTCATTTATTTTTCAACAGGACACACACCTCTGGGCTGTGTAAGGGATATCTGACCAAGACAGAGAGTGATGATTGCTGCGCCTCCACAGTCCCTGGACCTAAACCCAATTGAGATGGTTTGGCGAGAGCTGGACCGCAGGGTGAAGGAAAAATGGCCAACAACTGCTAAACATCTCTGGGAACTCCTTCAAGACTGTTGGGAAACCATTTCAGATGACTACCTCTTGAAGCTCATCAAGAGAATGCCAAGAGTGTGAAGTACATAATTACATTTGTGTTCATTCATAGTTTTGATGCCTTCAGTGAGACTCTACAATGTAAATAGTCATGAAAATAAAAGAAATGCATCGAATGAGAAGGTGTAACCAAACTTTTGGCCTGTACTGTATTTAAAAAAAAAAAAAAAAAAAACAGTTATTTAATAATGAAATTGTAAACATGGTGAATCGAGATCAAGATTTTATAACGATTAATCATGCAGGCCTACTGTGGAACTACTTGAGTGCACAGGCCAGTGATGACAGTACATTCCATCAGACCAAGCCTCTTACTATGAAGTGAAACTGAAATCTGAGAGGGAGATGACGTTTCATTTCCCCTTGCAGCACACCCAAGGCTTTATGATTCATAATAAAAATTACCAAAGTAAGGTTAGATTTGGAAAGATGGAAAAGTTATTGTATAAAAAAAAAAAATCTGTGGTTAAAAGGCTCATTACTACTTCAGACAAAACCACTGTCATAATGTAGCACTTTCTAAATAAAAATGTGCATAAACCCAAACATTTTATATATCTGTTGTACCTACAATTTAATAATTAGAGTAGATGAAAATGTATATTTTTTTTTTGCTCAGTCATCAACATATCATCTAAGCTTTCCTTTCATTTCTGCTTTTTGGAAAGACTACAACCATATATTATTAAAAATAAAGGCTAAATATTTCCTGTCAAGGCAGCCATTTACGGGTATTTCCAAATATGGATCTTGGTAAATCACGGGGTTTACTCATGGAAACGAGACAATGAACAAGATACGTCACTATATGTGCATTTGCACAATTTATAACCACATTTCATTACGATACCACAAAAAAAAAAAAAAAAAAAAAAAAAAACAATTAAAGGTGCCCATTTTTTGAAACAGTAATTAAAACTATTTGTGCATTTTACGGGGCAGAGGGCAATTTTTAACTGGTTGTATACATACTTTTTACACAGTAATTCACCCATATAATAATAATAATAATAATAATAATAATAATAATAATATAGGGTTATTGGTAAGTAATCTAACCAAGTAGCCAGTAGCAGTTGGATTTGAAAGAATTAGTGATACATTACAAATAATTTTTCCCAGGTGCCAGGCTCATACCTGGATGGGGGTGGGCTTGACAAAGCCAACTTGTTTAATATTTTCCATGATCTCTGGATATAGTTCAAAGGCCTCCAGAAAGGTGCGACAAGGATTGGGAAAAGGACGCTTCTCCCCCTCCTCCTTCAGGTCATCCACAAAGATATTGTTATTCTCCTTCCTGTGAAAAACACAAGAGTGGTTGACATCAAACCGCACTACCATTCTAGACAAATATGAAATGTGTTTTGCTGAAATTTGTTTAAAAAAAAAAAAATGCATTTGGTCCAAAGTATCTGACTTCCGACCCCACATAAAAATCAACTGTGTATTGTGTTGCTTTTTTGTACTGTGTTTACAAGTTGGACATGGAATATTCTACCAATTTCAATATCCAAGCCCTTAGTAATGCTAAATAAATCAAATGAACAATCATTTGCAAAAGTGACCTTGACCCAGAGACACACAGCTAAAAGAGTTTAACAACTTGTGTCCTGAGAACTTACAGATCATGGCTTGATTCAACTGTAGACTTTTTGTCCTACACAACCAAATTTGGATGACTGCCAATCCTTTGTTGTCAACTACTTTTCGTGTATTGCCCAGCAATGCGCTCTCTCTCACCCTTAATAAGTGTGTACGTCACAAATTTGCATACAGTTTACTGTAAGTATTACAGCTGGACCTGCTCAGATAACACAAAGATGTGGACAAATGGCACCACCTATTTGTCTGAGGTTGTAATGGAAAACAATGCAAATAACACAATAAGTGTTAGTTGAAGAAATCCAGCAAAAAAAAAAAATAAGAAAAAAAAGGGGAGATTTGAGGTTTGCAAGCCTGTTTATAACACCCTCAGTCATTGAAAGGTAACAGGCAAAATTACCTCCATTCACTGACTTCCTCTGCTGTGAGCATGGATACACTCTTTGCCTCAATGTAAAACTTCTTCTTTAAGGGTGGGAGGTCTGAAAACAAGATGAAAATATTATAAAAAAAGTTTAAAGTCATGAATGAGGCCAACCAATCATCGTAAGCTAGTAAAAACAAAAAAGGGAAAATAAAATTATCTACATAAATCAATGAAAAACACTTTACAAATACTTGTGGACTGCAGTGTATGTAGAGTAGGGACTATGAGCCCTCACCCTTCCACTTGAGCTCTGCATACTTGTCCTTGTTCTCCCGGATGGTGTTCCAGTCTATGGATACAGGGGGTGGGGCAGCATCTGCAGCTTCTAATTCTGCAGCAGACCAGACCGAGCTATCCTTTACTCCTCCATCACCTCTCCCTCTGTAGCCTCCTCCACCACCTCTCCCTCTGTAGCCTCCTCCATCATCTGCTCCACCATAGTTTCCCGCTCTACCAGGACCTTGGAAACAGATCAGTAAAATCAGTCATAAACTCCGGTTCTTTCCACCCACTGTTTGTAGTTTTTCTCCTCCTCTGTGCACTCATGTAGTATATTCATTAGGTCTTTGGGATAAGCACACATTTTTCACTTTATTTTTTAAAACTTTTTCGTCTAGACACTTTTTTTTCCCCCCCGCCCCTCCCACTGTCATAGGCCGGCTAAGCAGTGTTTCCCACAGATTAGAAAGCAATTTGTGTGTGTGTGTATACACTCATTCGCATATTCGTAACGTCAATACACAATCATTTGCATAAAGCTTAGTGGTTGTGTCAGCAAGGTAGATAGAAAGAAAAATCTTTAGCCAAATAATCACAAATTCAATATAGGAATTTATTTTACCATATAATTATTACTTAGGTAGCATATGTAAAGTTAAAAAAGAAATTCTACAAAGGGAGGGAAAAAGAATTCTCAAATAAGGCTTGCCCAGGGCCAAGCCAGCTCAGCTGCGTCTTCCTCCCGTCACCTCTCCTACCTACACCAGCACCCGCACCCTGACTCTTCTTCCCTTTCTACCTGCCTACGCAGAGAGCGGTGACCATTTTGGGAGCCCCAAGAGAGAAATACCTTGCGTGTTTGCTGGACAATACTGGCAACTTTTTTTTACAGAAAGTCACTGTTTTCTACAGAAATGCGCCAGATTTGTTGCTAGTCACTTTTGTGAACAAAGTAGTTAAGTTGTCTGAAAAGTAGCTAAGTCTACCAAGTTGGCAACACTGTTTTCATAGAGACAGACGCTGTGTGCATGGAGGGGGGGAGGTGTGTGTGGAGTGACAGAGAGACGGAGGATAGCAGGGAAAGAAAATGCAGCTGAACGAATGTGTTTAAAAAATCATTGAAAAAAATAACAAAAACGCAGTGTATGGTATGCGGTGTTAATTGTGTGGCGCACCTCCACAGATTAGTCTATGCATGGGAAACACTGGATTAGGCAAAACTCCCAGGGACCAGAAAAAAACTCAAAATGTGCATCGATCATTGCAGAATAGGCACAGCGCCTCGTGATGCTGGTGTTTGGAGCATAGTACAAATATGTACAGCTCACAGTGCAAAGCATTAAAGAAAATAGGCTGCCCTTAGACCAAATGCAGTGGTGGACACCACACTACCATGTAGAGTGAACTCAGTGCATTGTGGTTGATTTAGTTAATCTAGAGAGATACTGTGCAGATCTTTTCTCACAATCAACTAATCAATTGGTTGAAGAGGCAGTCGAATTTCAGTACACCAAGACTTTTAGTTGACTGCAGCCCTATTTGTGCTAGAATCTGACACATCAAATCAGAGAAAATATGTTTGCCTTAAAACACAACTGCCAGAATCCTTTTCGGATCAAGACCAACATTTTCTAGAAAAATGACTTTGTACCATTGCGAAATCGAGAGTTGCCATCTGCTACCAGTTCTTCAATCATCTCCTTGGCCTTTTGCTGGGCAGCAGAGGACCCAAAGAGGACCACCTCAGCTTCGTTGTCCCCATTGTTTATCTAAAATAAATTTAAAAAAAAAACAGCAGAGTTACAAACAGGGTAGAAACTAATATCTTATACATTGAATCCCCGTTTCCTTCACTTCTTTTTTGTCTAAGACCGTCCCACTGAGGAAGAATAGGAGACATGGGAGCAAATCATGCAAGGAGAGAGGAAACAAGGTGTTTTTTGAGGACTGAGACAATCCTTTCCCTTAAAGCCTCACGTTAATTCATCAGCTGTATGGACGGAGTTAACCATGGCTTTCAGCTGCACAGCTTCCAGGAAGGCTGCTGTCATGTGTCCTCACTCATAGCTCCTCTGAGATCCCTCCTCGGGCCAGAAATAAGAGCTTTGTAACTGTCTTCACAAAGGAAGCCAACTTCTGGTCCAAGCGAGAAGCTCTTAAATAAGAGAACTGAGATCCAGCCATGGTCTGACCACAGTGCTTGTTCATGCAAAGAGCAACATTTACAATGTTTAGCAAAGGATACGAGTAATGGCACAATCTCGACGAATTCTAAAGATGATTTACAGCTTGATCTGCATTTCAGGTAATCTACAGTCTATTTCCAGTTTACATTGTCTGAAATTGGTCCTGATCCCCTATGGTTTGAAATTAAATCCTAATAAATAAAGACATGCAATTGCTGATTTTCAGCTCTAATTACCTCTGGTAATCGGACTTCTGTCATTTACAATCACAGCCAACTGTTGGTTAACTTAAACAGACAGAAATACCCAATCTAATTTATTGTTCCATTCTCAGACCCAAGGAAGAACAAATGTCGTTAAAGCATCGTCAGTCGAGTCCACACTGCCCTGCAAGTGTACACTAATGTTGGCCAGCACCATGAACTTATTGATGGATGAGCTATAAAGTCACAAGGTTAAAACTAACTGCCAACTTGCCTTGATCCTTGCACCAGTGCTCTCCTCAAGTTCACGAATTTTGGCTCCTCCGCGACCTTTAACAGAATTATAATTATCAAAATTAACTGGCTAGCAAACAAGTACAGGTCATATCCACACACTTCATTTTTAACGGTTTATAAAACTTGGTAGAATGGGGATTAACCTTAGCGACACTATCATGTCGGAATCATTTGTTAGCATAGCTTGCTAGCTAAAATTAACTTAGCTCAACAGTTTTGCATACAGCTTTTTAACTTTAACTTATAACACCCTTTAAAACGGAAACTATTGCTTTAGAAACCTACCTATTACCCTCCCAACTACAGCATTTTCCACGGTAAAAGTCACAGGCTGGGAAGAATCCGACTTTTGGTAGTCAAACGTTCGTCGTCCAGGGCCTCCGCGATCCGTGCTGCGGGGAAACGGACCGACATCGCCACCACCTCTTCGACTTTTGTATTCAAAATCTTCGCTACGATCGGCTCTCCACTCTCTTGAGGCTGCAGACCTGGTTCCATTTCTTACACCGAAATTAACATTTTGACCTTGACTGTCATAACGTGACAATTTCCATTCATTAAGAGTTGGTTTTGTAGCAGGCTGCTGGATAGCAACGCCGTCCTCGCTGTACTCATCTTCCCAGTCAGACATTTTAAATTTGGCTCCCCACCTGCCAGCTAGCTAGTTCACTAACCGCAATTAGCCAACTGTCAAGCTGTCAATCAAAACTATGCCGCCTTCATGTTCACTGTGCAAGTTTGGGACTTTGGGATGTTGGAGAGATTTTTGATGAATGTTGTATTAATAAATATGGAATGTAATCAAAACAAATTGCAAGTATAGCATAACAAGGTGAAAACATTTGCCAAATAAATGTATTTAAAAAATCCATTAATGTAATCCACAATCCACAACCCGAACATAATATTTTCTCAATCAGCAAAAGGCAACATGACCATGTGTCAATTACTCTGGATTGTAAACATTTTTAATTGCTAAAAAAGACACACAAAGACAGAACAGTTTAGTTAATTTGTACTTTATTAATGAATAATAAAATTATTTCTCATCCAGAAAACATAATGTGCACTTTAATAAATTAATTTCAAGGAAATAATACTGTTAACATTATCAAGCTTTAAGGCCCAGTTGTGTAATAAATTACTGTTCATGCAGTAGAGAAATGGTATGTTTTTAGCCATCAAAGCCATTTAAAGTCTGTGGCTTAAGCAACATGATGTGAACTGGATTCCCAACCCAAAATGAGCAGTTTGACTTCAACTATACAGTATGCTATGGGCTATAGGCAAACAGGACTAATAGCCATGTGAAGAAAAAATGAAGACGTTTCATATACAAGGAAGGCACCCTTAAGCAATTCCCAGATTGCAAAAATTAACATGTTTAATGAGGGGAATAATCCATGGGCTTTCCTTGTGTTCAATACATTGCTCCAAACTAACTGACAGTTTTGGTTGGCCTCTTTTTTATATGTAGTAAAGTTTAATCAATACCTACAAAAAATCTATTCCAATATTAGGCCTTAAACTACCATTTCACATATTTAAGGCTTCCCAAACTCTACTTTCTAGTTAATATATTTCATCATCTCAAAACAACTTCTTAATGGACTGTAGAATATTTCAAAATCAATCTACAAGTGTTTAAAATCCACATTTGTTAGGAGATAATACTTGTTATATTATACTACAAAATGTTAATTTGCTAAGCAATGCACTTACTCACCATTCAAAACAAAGGGAATATAACTGAAAAACAATGATGAATAAAGATTGTGATTAACACATTAAAATATATTTTAAGACATATATTTTTAAGACTGCTATGAACATGCAAAAACAAATTATTGGCTAACAAAAATTAAGATGGTTGACATAGTTTTGTGCTATCACGAGTAGTTTTAGGACAGTGTCATTTAAGAGAAACTTGCTAAACACCAGTTTCCATAGACCTGGCAGGAAAAGCTTCTCAATCTTAATATGGACAAAGTGTCCCAAAATATTAATGTGTACACTTGAGTAATTTTAAGCTTTATAATAATCCTAAATGCTAAAATATTGTAATTATGATTAATGTGGTGAGGAGGGAGTACATGCACATTCAAAATCCTGATGAATTATACTTTTCTTTGTAAAGACGCCACACATAACTCACATTTTAATTTCATTCTCAGATGAGATTCTGACTTGTCTTAGTCTACTATCTGTTAGTCTCAAATTTCATTGAGGAAATTCCTCTGGATTAGAGCACTGGCTGAGTGCTGAAGTACCAAAGTCATGGTATCAATTAGGATCTTGTATTGAGATTACAGGGGTATAATCTCACTCCCTCCCTATCCTATTCTAGCATGTAAATATTTAAAATATTTTGACACTGTCAGCAGCAGAATGGAGACATGGATCAAGTAACAACATGCACACTGGATCAACAACAAGTGCATGTACAGTAAATTGTTATCATGGGTTCTCATATGTTATAAAGGGAGTATTTCTCCCTGTATCACCACACTACACCTAGTGTTGCTCTGGACTTGGAGGAGGGAATATGTTCAGTTCAGCAGCCTTTAATCCTCATTGATGCACACAAGGCAAACCAGCACCCAGTAAAAAGATAGGGTTTGTCCAAAATAATCTTGAAAAGACCTCAAAAGGTTGTATGTTTGTTCTAAAAATGTATCGTGTTGTAGAAATTGGGTTATTTATATAACTACTTTCAAATTAGAATATAATACTCATATATGCAGATACTTTTTGTTAAAAGATTTGGAGGAAACATTAGTTTAACATGCAGGACATCCAGGCCACTAGCGAGTGTGTGACTGCTCTTGCAACAGCTTAGACATGCAGCATCTCATGCTTGGCTGAGAAAGCCCATTTGAAAAGGCTACAGCAATTCAGCATTCAGACCATTAGCAACTAACTCACCAGGGTACTGTCCAAAGTAAGTGGTACATGGCCCAGCACCTCGTCTTGAGTGATTGCTGATAGGCCAATTTCCCCCCAATAGAATTGTCTCATCAAAATTTACTGACAACTTGCTGACAGATAAAATTACAGTTTTTGCCGATTGCTTACACACTAAAAGTGAATGCTTAGACAAAAGCATCAACACCCCTAACAAAGGCACCAAAAGTACAAACATGTTTTCTGCTTTGCACTTTGTTTGCAGTTCTGCAAACTCTACACACTGTTTCTTACATTAGACACTTTGTTCAAGAATGAAAACTCTTGCAATCATTGGGAAATGCAAAACACTACCTGAAGTTAGCAACACACCCCACACACGGTCACCTTGTGTGCCGCCATTAGTCTGTAAGGAGTTCTCCATCATCATGCCATTTTAGGTCCCTACATTACTGCACACATAATCATATTTGTGGATGCACTACACAGGATGGACCACAGTAGCTAAGGGTTTGTTGTCATCTGGGATAATGTTTGTTTCCACTGGGCCGCTCTGGTCTGGGACTGGTTCACCAACCATTATGTTGAAACTTCATAGTTGTACACTCAGCCCCTTACTCCCCATTTCTCAATCTGAATATGAATTAGTTTTAGCTTTGGGTTGGAAAGTGTATGAACCACATGCCAATATGCCTCTTCTGCAAGCAATGGAAGAGGCATAATGATCCACCACATCCTTTACAAAAAAAATGTTGTTTACCATTGCACTGTAATTTTACTGCAATTATTTATTTTTATTGTTAACAGTAACATACTGCATTGGTTGCTGTACTGTAACTACTTTTCTTTGTGTTTTTATTGTAAAAACCTGCAATGGTAAAGGACTAAACTGTAAATATTTTTTCTGGGACTTTCACAGGATCCTGTATGAGGAAAAATAGGTAAACAAAGTACTAAAGAGTAGTGTTTTGTAAAAAGTACATCACTGTGTTGTTGCTGCTTTGAAAGAGTAAAGTGGTGCATGTGTGTATCAATTGTTGCAAAAATGCCATTTCCAAAAAGGATTGTTAAATTTTGATTGCAGTTTCATCTTGAAATAGAAGTGAAATATTTATTTAGTGTTGTTTCTTATTTGGCTGTCGTGAAGAGTTTTGACACAATGAGCCAAGTTCCCCAACACATCTGTAAGCAATTGGCAAAAACTGTTTTTAAATTCAGCTATTCCCATCACACCGGGCTTCACACAGTCTGTAATTCTCCTTTCATTCATTTGTTTTTGTAAATGAAATTATGAAAGCATTCATAAAATGATGACATTTTACATGGCCAAAGACAGACATTAAATAAGGAGAGTGATTGAATCTCCTCTTCTTCCAAGAAAGTCTTAAAATGAAAAGTATGGTATGAAAAACTAAAGCATTAGACAGAAATTTGTCAATCACAGCTCTTTTTCAAATTGGCTGGAGTACTCTGGTTGTCGTGTGTGTGTGTGTGTGTGTGTGTGTGTGTGTGTGTGTGTGTGTGTGTGTGTGTGTGTGTGCGCAAAAGAAGTGGTTGACCTTTAGCTTCCAGTGGCTTGTTTGAGGTTTAACTACACTCTTGGCTTTTGCAACTTGCACCTGTTTCTGGCTTTGAGACAATCGTACAGTATTCCCTTCTGATTTGATTCACTCATTCAATTAACAAGGTTGCCACAAGGCAGATGTCCTTTAATTTCTACAACAAACACTCTTGCTTGTTTTAGTGATGTGTCCAAACTAGTTTGATTTGGTTTGACAGAAATTAAAAAGTAAGACTGCTGGAAATTAAATTAAAAAAAGAAAGTTAACATTACTCACAGTATATTTTTGTTGTGAACCAAATTATTTGATGTGCTTCTACACTTCAATGTCTAGTCTAGGCTCAGAAATCACAGGTAACATCCCTTTCTTGCTCTTTTTTTTAAACATTTTATTTTATCATTATTTTATAATTTTCATTAATATATGATCTTGTAAAAAGTTAATAAAATTAATCTCTAAATATCTTTAGATAAAGACCAAAGCAAATTCTCTTAAATGAAGGTATCTTGTATTTGTGTATTGTTTGAGTATTTTGTCTAATGTAAATATGCCCACTTTCATACATATTTTATACTTTTATTCTTCATAAAAGTAGTTAGTACCCTATAAAAAGTATGTAACATAATGAATCAGTGGACATAATCATGTTAGACAAAATGTGAAACCTTGTATGTCCATATAGAAAACACTGATTGGACATTTACAACAATATATGTAGAGTGTAAAAATACTTTAAAAGTGGCTTCCCCAACAATGGTTTGTACATACAGTATGCAAGTGTGTGTGTGTGTGTGTGTGTGTGTGTGTGTGTGTATGTGTGTGTAGTTATGCCAATTGTACGTGTGGGGACTGACAGAGAAACTCGTGTTGAGGTGCAGCCTCCTCCACAGTCTGTAAAAGGTCTGAGGGGCTGCTGTCAGGTCCCTGGGACAGTAAGTTGAAATGTTCTTCTGTTGGCTCTAGTTTGCACTCCCTAATGAAGAGTTCTGTTCCATCCCAGTTTCTAAGGTCACCGTAGGCATTGCCACGTTTGCTACCATTGCTGCTGCTGCTGTTGTTGAGCACGGAGGCGAGACCAGGGGCACGGTTGGTCGAAGGCTGGTTGAGATTGTTCACAGAGAGGGATTTTCCAAGACTGCCTTCCCATTCTGAAGGCTTCTCTTCTGGGCTAGACGAGAGCAGCAGAAGGGGATCAAGCTCCAGGCTCATGTGCCTCCTCCAAACCCCCTCAGATTTCAAGCCAGTCTTCTCCCGCAGCTGCACCCTTCCCTGGGTAGGACCTGCCTCACTGTCCCCTTCCTCATCAGCATCGACACTGGATCCAACAACAAAAGAGGGGCCCAGGCTCCCCTCATCCACCAGCTCTTCATCTGCCATTTCATCTGGAACGGGGTCAGCGGAGTATCGGATGTGGGAGGAATGCATCATGGGGGGCAACCGGAGGGTAAAACCCCCTGTTGAGGAAGGTGGTGGTGGGAGGTCAGGGAAGTGTGCTCTTTTGGAGTTACCATTGGGGGTGACCAAGGTTGGGTAGGGGCTATCGGGAGGCAGCAGTGGTGATGGGGAGAGTGAGGCTGTTGACGGGGGATAGGATGGAGGTGCTGAGTCTGGGGGGCCGTCATCATCAGCGTGTGCCAGGATGAGCCGCAGGCCTCTAGGGTTGGCGCTAAGAGAACGATGTATGTCCCCATTGTTATTTCTTCCGCCTCCAGCTGGATCACCTCTGTGGGGGGAGGGTAGATCCCTACGAATGGAGGTCTGGTAGTCAGAGTTGCGATGCTGGTGGTTGTCCAGCTCGAACAGGGGAAGGGAGGAGAGGGTGAGTGCTGTGGGTCCTTTGTGTAGGACTTGGCGGTAAACGTCCAGCAAAGAGTCCAATTTTGATTCAATGGAAGTTACCTGGGCAAAGAGAAAAGCGTAAGGGAGTGAGAACATAGAGGGAGGCGGAGAGAGAGAGAAAGAGGGAGGGAGAGAGAGAGAGAGAGAGAGAGAGAGAGAGAAGCTTGAAGAGGAGCTGTTAGCAACTTTTAACTTTTATTGATCTCAATTTTCAGCCAAGAATTTTCCCGTAACTTTGACAGATCTCTGGTGTTTTTGAACAGATTACAGACCACAAAGTGAGTTTTGAAAGCCAGAAATCTCCTGGCAAAATAATTCCTGAGTCATTGGTATTGATGAAAAGCCCAAATCAGCTCACTGCAGATTATCAACACTGAATGATACAATATTGCAAATGCATTAGTAAAGGATAGTGCTGATGTAGTTTTTCCCATTTAGATTGTTTTCTTAACTCACCTGTCTCTCCACCTTACATACACGTCCCAGCATGCTCATGCTCTCTAGGGAGTCTCCATCCGGGTGCAGTTTGTCCCTCATCTTCTTATCTACAGGAATCTGGCCTTTTCCCAGAATCTGATCCACCCTGATCCACACACAAACTGGTGTTAATATACTTAATATACTAAAAATATTCATGTTGTAATATAAGTAGGCGCCCAAGCTTCATTTCAGGTTATCCCAGGCAACAAACCTAAAGCAGCAGTAGGATGTTAAGATTAGAGTTAGTAGAACACACAACACACATAGCTTGGCTGTATCAGTGCCATATATGAAAACCCTGTATCTCCATTTTTTCTGGAATAAAGATAAACAGCATTTTCAGATTGGATTAAATGCAGTCTGTAGCCATGGGTTTCATGGGCTCTTTTTTAACAAATGAAAACCAAAAACAATAATAATAATCACATTTTCACAAGTCATAGGAAAAGGGAATAAAAGCACATTTATGAGAACTTTATCTCAAAATTAGGTTAACAAATGCAGTATGTTCAAAACAAAGATCATATTGTTGATGTTGGGTGAAAACCTGATATCACAAGATGACAATACATGTTTGAGTTAAATAAATTCATCAGACCAAGAAAATGTTCTCAGCCTACAGGATTATCCTTCCACTTGAAAAATACCAGGTTTTTGCAGAACAATGTTGTGTGTGTAAGTTCATTACCAGCTATTTATTTCACTTTCAATTCCAAAAGGAATAAGAAAGACGTATATATTTTATTATGTTTTACTTTAAGACATTTAAAATCCAAGCTAGATGCTAAATGCTGCATTCAAATTACCAGTGAATCTGTTTTTTAGCTTCTGAATGTCAGCACTGATCAAATTTCACAAGTTATTTGACACTGTAATAATGTTGAATTAGTGGAGTTAATAAAGTTCATACAGCTCTAACATGCATTGATCTAGAAAAGGTCAGCACCCAGAAAATGCCACACATGATTTTGCTACAACAAAAAGAAGTGAATTGATTGGAAAACACTTACAACTGCATACAAGTTAGCAACATTCACAGGCACACATTTTTCCCTTTCTAGTGAAGGGAAAAAGGATGCAATATGGAACTATGGATGGGATCTAATGTAACAACAGGGATGATGTGTTTGGGCTTGTTTGTGTATAAACGTTAGTACACATTTGCATTAAATGCAAACATTTTTGATTAAAACTCACCAAATGGCTGGAGTTAAATGCATTATAGAATAATCATGTTTTAGGTCAACATTTTTGTATTTGTAAAACCCTTTTTGTGTGTCTGAATTGTCAAATGCAAACTCCAACCATCTGGTGCAGTAAGAAAGTCTGTTTGCGTGTGACATTTCACAGTCAGTCAGACACTTTTCAGGACAGCAAGGAACTAATGGTCACCATAGGGGGAACTAATGGGATTCTAGTCTAAACTTAAGTAAATTTAAATAAAAGTAACCCTGAGCCAGGGAGCTTCTTCCTGTGGTTGCTGTAATAATAGTGCAGGGCAGGAGAAGACATGTTCCTTGGTCTGCTACTCAGGCTGGGACCAGAGCCCGCTGCACTGGCCAGTCTGGAGACAGGAAAAAGACTGGGTCAGATACATCTTTCTTTCTTTCTTTCTTTCTTTCTTTCTTTCTTTCTTTCTTTCTTTCTCTCTTTCACTCTGTCTGTCTCTCAAACACTCACTATAGCACGAAGCACAGGTGGACAAATGAACAAATCCAGTCCTGTACTAACTGAGATTGGCATGTAGATAAACACAGAGGATGAGAGCAAAAATTTAGTTATAAAAAAACAATATTGGTACTGACATTTTCTAGATGGTCATGCTCTGATTTTTTATATTTTGAATTAGTTTCAGTTTCGGCAGTGTTTGCAATCTAAGCCCCACATTTGTATTCATGTCAATGCAGATTGATTTATAGAACAGCATTTAGACTGTGATGTGTCAATAATAACCTGCACTTCACTAATCAAAAAAGATATCTGAAAAAAGTATGTATTTCAAGTCATTATGTCTGGATTAAGAAGACTCTTTTGATGGAGGAACATACATCAGTGGCAAACATGATTATGCAGATAGCTTATCCACAGGTCAAAGCTTCCCCTCCAAGCCATGTTTAATAATGCAAATCCTTAAATGAAATTATACAAATTCAAAGAATCAGTTTTGCACTTCTGTTTACTCGTCATGATGTTGGCCACATTAAGGTTTACATTATTGTTATTATGTAATTTATATCATCCTCAGAGAGTAAACCTGTAAAAAATATAATAAGAAGACTGACATAATGGCGGTCTAGTATCAATGCTAATGAGATATAGTAAATGTAGATTGCAGCACTCAGGTGGTCTGTGTGTACCTACAGCCAATAGACACACTTCCAGTTTTGCTGACAACACTGGCATCGTCTAGAATCATTCAGGACAACAAAACATAAGATAACGGAAGAGCTTGAAAACAAACGTCTTTTTAAAAAACATGGTTTGTAAATGTGAAAGTCCCAATCCATAACTGCATCAAAGCACCCCCTGCTGAAATAATATTTCCAGTTTTGCTTTAAATAGATTAAGTGATTATAGACTTATTATACAATAACTGAAAGTGTCTATATTGAAGCTGCAAAAGGAAATAGGAACTGAACTAAAACTAGATTTTGAAGGAATTATGATGAATCAATTTCTTCATGTATCTAATATGATAAATTAAATTGTATGACTTCAAATAAATTCTGGATTGGAGCTTTTACATGAGGACAAAATAGATGCATTGAGTATCTTTTCTTATGTCACCTATGGTATGTTTGTTAGCTGACAAAATGTTCTAGTTGGATGAGGTCCTCAAGGAGCCCAAATCAGAATCATCAGTTTCCAGTGAGACAGAAATGTATGTGTAATTACTTTAAATATTACATTACCTACAACTAGTCAAATGAAGATTGTGTGATAAAGCACCACTCCCTTAGTTAAACAATGTGGTAAGATTTCCAATGCTTGTTTCTTAATGCACATCATTGAGGCCCAGATCACCACAGCTATGTTATGTCCACAATGTAACATCATAACACTTCTTTGTAAAACCTTGTCCATAATAGATTGCATGAGCTCCTTGATGACCTCTAAAGCTAGACGTGGGTCAAGCAGCCAATTCGGTAAGTGTAAGTGTTTTGTGCATGTACAATGTATAACTATACTATCTCATAGTCAGTAAACCTCACCTAACTTTGAGTAGACTAAAACCAACTGTGAATATTATTTAAACAGGACTGCATCTTAACACAATGAACAGAAATAAACCAAAGCTTCCGTGGCTATTTCCAACCTTTATGGGCTATTCATGTGTAAAGACGCACTGTATTTTCATATGCATGAATGCATGCTGCTTGACCCAAGTGCAACATCCTCAAAGTTTTCGTTATGTTAGCGGGGAAGCAGTTGGCGAGCAGATAAGGACAGGGTAAGTCTAACCCCGGTGCAGACTGTTTCCTCCGGGCCTGGCTGTAATATAAATGCAGGGAGGGAGAGGATAAGGTCTTGACGCGGCTGCTGAAAGGCCTTGGAGGGGGACCCACTACAGTGTCTAGTCTGGGAGAGAAAGGGGACACAGGTGTACATATACAGTACATTCACAGAAACACACATTGGGTAGAAAAGACATACCGGTAGTTGGAAGCTAGATCAAAGATAAAGTTGGTTAATTGAATATAAAAGAATTATCTGTGGAGTGATAACCTGTATAGGACTAGTAACTGCAGCAACATTGGCAGCAACATCCAAGTCTTTAAATAAAAACTTTAAAAAAAGATTAGAAACAATTAACAGATATCAATAAAAATAGTAAACCTGAAGATAAGAGCGAGTTCACATTAAAAAAAGGGGTAAAAACATTGCCCAAATGTTTAGAGAATGATTTTTATACAGACCAGTTTTGTGGGATTTTGTGATGTGGATGTATTGTATGTTGTGTGTGTGTGTGTGTGTGTGTGTGACTGACCTAGTCTGGAGGCTCTTGATGCGACAGAGCATGTCCAGGTGTCCTGCAGAGTACTGCTCTATGACATCTTTCACATCGTATGGACGCAATGTCTCCTTAAACTTCTTTTTTGCCACGTGGAACTTCATGATCCTACACACACACACACACACACACACACACACACACACACACACACACACACACACACACACACACACACACACACAGGATACACTGAAGTTAGTAACAAAGTCAAAGGGGGCATGACATATAATGATGTAATTACTACAAGGAACCACTAGATGGTAGCAGCAGCTTTGGGACAATCCTTGTTACATATGGCTTGTTGATCTTTCTTTGGAGTGTTATAATGAAAACATTGTTAAAATCTCAAATACCTAAAGACGTATCTAAAGGGAAGCCAAGGTTCCCTGGTTGTCTTGTCAAATCCATAACAACCAAAATTAATGACTTTGAAACTTGAGCGTGATCTTCTATCTCCTTTATTTGGTGAACAGAGCCACTGCTGAGTGGATAATATTGATACAGGTAAGGGGATCCATATACTTGGTGCATTTGGATTCCCCGGTGGCTTCTGCTCTTCTCCACTTGCCTGTTTTTCTCACTGTCTAAATAGAACCAACGGTGACAGATGAACCTCCTAATAACAGTTCTGACAGGGGAGGGGGTGTCCAACCATCAACCTGACACCCTGGGAAAGTCCTGGGCTCTGGCTGCCCATGGAGGCCTGTTGGGTGGGCAGGCCGGGCCGAGGTTGGGTGGTACGGGTGATCTGTGGTGATCTCTGTGTGTGTGTGTGTGTGTGTGTGTGTGTGTGTGTGTGTGTGTGTGTGTGTCTGTGTGTGTGTGTGTGTCTGAGAGAAAAAGAGGTGCTGGTAATAGAGGTGGCTTGATGGTCTTTGATTCACTAGAAAACTAACCACTTAGTAACTGCTTGGTAATTTCAGTTATATGTCTGCAGACTTGAACTACAGATTTATTATTGCATTTCAATTTGCTGATAATTTAATAATTCACGCTTGGTATTAGAAAATCCCCGACAGCAGGATAATGTCTTGGCATGTTATATCTTTCTAAATATAATGGAAATTCAGAATAATTGAAGTAATGACTGATTAGATATTATCACCAAACTATCTTTTTAAGAGGGAACATTGCAACACATTTGATTTGTGTCAAATGTGGATTCTAAAAAGATTCCACTGGTAATTGTTACATAATTCATAACTGGGGCGCCTGGTTAGCTCACCTGCAGGGCATGCGCCTCGATCATGTACAGAGGTCCATGTCATTCCCCTTTTTATGTCCAAATTGTCCTATCAAATGCCTAAAATGCCCAAAAAATTATCTTAACAGAGATAAAAACTACAAATTCCAATATGGATAATGGGTGTTATATCCACCAGGCACTGTGTACAGCACAGGCAAGGGTCAGGTGTAGCTAGTAGAGCTATAACTAGCTTAGAAAAGTTAAGAAAATGTGTTTGCAGTGAGTATTACAGGGGGAAACATTTTTGGTAAGATACAAAATAATACATTTGTATAGAGACAGACTCAGAAGCTAATTGCATTAATGGAGGAGGATCAGTAGGAGCAACACTGCAAATCATAATGACTTTGGCTTGGTCTTTTATCTTGCATTAGAATTTCAGACCTTTTATTTGTGGTACAGTACTCTCCCGTCACGCAATAATAACCATTAACAGCTTTATGGTTAAATAATGTCATTTTAATGCCCTTAAAAAAACTACGCAATTCCGAATTCTTAATAACATACAGAAAATCATACCAGACGTGATTTTTCCCCCCAACCTATTTTTTTAAATTAAAATACTGCTTTATTGATGGAGAAAATGGACATTTTTACAATAAAAAACTGTGAAGAGGGTGAGAAGCAGCAGTGGAGTGAGAGAATCAGTTGGCGCCAGTTGGATAAACATTCGCTCACAGGGTGCCGGTGCCAGTGTAAGAGATCAGGGTCTGCTGAACACACACTCACACACTCACACACACACTCACACACACACACACACACACACACACACACACACACACACACACACACACACACACACACACACACACACACACACACACACACACACAAACAGCTTGAACCCCCCTCAGGCAAACCCAGAAGTTGGTCTTTCTTATAAAGAGGAAAATGTGGTGAACAAATAGAGAAATCAGTTTTAAAAAAGCTTTGCTTGAGGGAACCAAATATCGTGTGAACCCCCGCACTCATGGGCGAATGTATGATTTTCCCATCCTACAAGTATAGTGGAGGGAAGAAAGACAGGACTGTGTTTTTGTGTTATACTATCTGTTATTACATGGCTTGGTTGAATTCTACGGCATTCTGCAGTCTGTTATTTTCTTGATAACTGACTAAGTATAACACACCGTTGCCATGCATAGCAGAGTGTTACCATGGACACAGTTCTGTTCACTCTGGAGGACAGCAGCTATCAATCAAGGGGGTAAGCCTCTCCTCTCCAAGCAGAGTTCATATGGCGCCATTTTGATGCTAATAAGCCATCACCCGCCGTTAGCATTCCATTGACTGCCATTCATTTTGGCGCCGCTTTGACAGTGAATTACTTTACATCTGAATTTATTCCATTGTTTATTTCTAAAGAAACACAACAATGTATAAAAGGCTCCATTACCTTGTAGCTCACGGTATGGTTTCATAGCAAGGCTGATAGCTTGCAGACAGTTTGAACTTACATTAGCTGTTTAGGTTTGATTACAAATGTTAACTAACATTTTAGTTAGTAATAATTAGCCTATGCCTATGTTATCTCCTACAATATACGTACATTCTCCGTCTTTCACACAGGTTGCTCACGTCACATCTACGTCATCAAGTTCAGCTCGAGGCTGCGCAGTAACACTCAGCTATCACCAGAAAAGTGCTTCTAATATCCTTCACTGGTCTCCGTCCAGAACAACGGGATCTGTTGATCCATTTAACTGTCTATGCTATCAATCTGCTGAAAGAAGTCCGGATAATTTATCAGATGTGGCAAAAAGTGGGGAGATCAACTTCTGTCCTCCAATTCAGCAGATCTGGTGAGCACCTATCGTTACGTCTTTATATGCGGTCTTGCTACGCGGTAACAGCCGTAGGGACAACAACGATAGCTAATTAGTTAGCTTACATTGCAACATGTTAATGTTGCAGGTCAACTGCAGCCGTTGTGCAAAAAGATGACAAGATGAATGAGGACATAAATGTCAACATTCATATTCCCAAAGGTGTCTCATTTACCGTGTCTTACTTCACCATCAACTGTAATGTTCAGTTTAATGTGAATTAGAGCAGCTCACTTCAGCTAACATGTCAAATTAATTTGTCCACCTAGCTATAGCTAGCGATAGCATGGCAGTACCCCATAACAGCCCGACTCATAAAATATACGGCTACTACCACAGCCTTTAAAGGGAATAAAATGCGTGCCTGGACTGGTGGCTTTTGCCAGAAATGTATTCGCTGCAGGGGGGCGATACTGTGGTGTTGAGTGACAGAAGGAGGGTTGCATTAAACAGCTGACCCACACGGGTTCGGGGATCCAGATCACAACAAACCGCCTTGCTCTACATTATCCCTTACTTATTGTAGCATTGTGAGGGGATACACGAAGAGAGAGGGTTTCACCTAAACACTGATGAAAATTCAAACTTGTTTAGAATCTTCTTTAACAGTCATCATTTGTGATAAACTAACTTGTTTGGGTGTATGAAACCAAGCTGCAAAACATGTATACAGTAGCTCATTGACTCTTTACACTGTATAAATGCATCCTTCTGTTAGCTGGTGGTATTTTTTTTTATAACCTGGTTAGATTCATGTAGCCATTCAAGTCCTGCACACTGAGGGATTCATGAACATTTCCATTAGTAGCTACAGATCATAAACAGCCTATTAGAAATAATTAGGCCAATAAATCAAAAGGAAACAGGAACTGAACGGACTTGAACAAGCGCTCAACTACAGAAAAGATTGCAATAACAAATCGGTCAACAACTAACCAATCCCAAAAAGAGGAGGCAGTTTAGTGACCTCACCACTTCACCGGTAACCGTTCCGTTCTGGGGGCTGTGGGTTCAGAATCAATAGACACAGGGGAGAAACTACCACCCCGTGGTTGTATGCCTCCTCCAACCAGTCAAGTTGCAGTAAACTTTCATGTCTGCCCAGAACCATGTAATATATGTAGTGAAGACTTTGAAGCAATTTAATAAAAGTGTATTTTTTGGCGAAGCAAGGATGCTCCACACACAGCTTTGAGACAGCAGCACAGAAGATCTATACAACCACCACATCAATCACTAAAGATTAGTGTGACAAATTCAGTATCCGTGTCTTTTGTGAGTTGTGGCTTTGAATAATGGCCATAAAGAAAAGTGTTTTTGCAAAACAGTATGATGTGATGAGTGAAGTTGACCTTTGACCACCAAATTTAATTAATCATTGAGTCCAAGTGGATGTTCCAAATTTGAAGAAATTCCCTCAAGGCAAACTGAGAGACCGCATTCACGAGAATGGGATGGATGGTTATATGGACAACCCAACACATAATGCCTCTGGCTGTCCCTGGCGTGCAGGCATAAAGAAGTTGAGGAATGATGTGACTAATCAATTAAATGTCCTTTGTCAAGAAGCCACAAAATACATAGAAATAGATACCACAGTTTATCGAGAGAGCACAAAGGCTTCAATGGCACTACTGACCAACAGGAAACATTGTTGATTCCCACACACCGTCACACATTCAAGCATGGTCTCAGAATTAACAGATCATCAACTAATAGCTATAGTTGATAAACAGCCAAAAGAAATAGACAAACAGGACTAGTTTACAGACTGAAACACAAGTCCTTAAACATTTGTAAGATTTTGGTGATTCAAAGATGCTAATGATAAGAGCATCAGCTAGAATGCCTGAAAAAGTAGCAGGACCTCACCTGACAGCTCTGATGACAGCCTTGAGGGGAGCCGATAGATCCTCCACTGTGATGTCGCAATGGCAGCCTCTTTCATCAAAGGAATCCTCTGTGGTCATGCCTGTGTCCACTGAGAGAGACAGACCGTCATTTCATCAATAATGTAGCCCGATGCAAAATCATTTCCAGTCTTTAAATTCATAAAACACTTTCTCCATAGTGTGTCTGGACAGAAGTCTCCAAGTATGTTTCAAAATGATATTTGAGAGAAGAGAATAGAGGGAAGAGAGATATATTATATATATATATATATATATATATATATATATATATATATATTTATTAAAAATAAATATATAGAAGTTTGAAAACATTTTTATGATAGAAACTTTGTCAACATCTGTTGTATCTAAAATATACATTTCTTTGTTTGTTCGTCTCACTTCAGTTTTATTGCTTCAAAATAGGATTGTCAAGCAGACAAACTGACAGATACATAATAAAAGATCAATACTTGGCGCCTGTGTATTGATACAGTATTGGTAAAAGAAAAGTAAAGGGGGAAAATGGAAAGAGAGTGAATAATGATATTGAGTCACAGGTTATAAAATCTGTACAAATAAATGATATGTGGGAATAAAAGGTGACAGAGAGGTACTATTAAAACAATCAGCAATTTCATCTTTTACTATAGGATAGTTTCTGGGAAATGTGAGGAAAAACACAAGTTTTAAACAACATACTGTAGACATAAATACTAATGTAGGTAACAAAAATATGTCCATGCTCCTTTCAAAGCGCACACAAATTAATTGAGATGTCAGGAAGTACATGTAGTCTAATTCAAGTCTCTTAAGATTTTCTCCAAAATGCAATATACCCACCTGGATAAAATAGAAATGCATAATATCTACAATCCTATATATCTAGGCTATAGAGAGAATATACACTATAGACAGTTTAAAAGAACCATACTAGTACATGTGTTATCTCATATGAAAAAGAAATATGATATGATTGTTGTCTAACTTTAGGCTATGTGGTATTTTTTTGTACAGGGGTTGACTGAGAATATGTCTATTTTCTCCACTACGCTGGGGTTGTATGTAAGCTCTGAGTGTAAACAAATATTGATCAAAATCAGAATGCCCGATTAACCCTTCAACATTCATTTTTTTGAGTTTTGTTCTCACCCTGAGTTGTTATTGTATACCCCACTGTCTGACAGTATCACATTTAGATTCAGCTTGTTTCAGCTGTTCATTGAATGTTTCTTTTATATATATGTGTATGTATAGTCTTTTTTTCATTTGATGTATCGTTGCATCATTGCCATGTGCATCATCTCATAAAGATTTGTTTAAAATTCATACAGACATACTGACATATGGTATCTTAGGAAACAGCATGTGTGTGTAATGGCATACTGTGCTACAGGGTAATTTGTCAGATGTTTTGTTGGTTGGTTAGTAGCCATTAATAGTAATATGGACAAACACACATAGTCCCACTCACCATCTGGGACAGCAGTGCGAGTCTGGCTCTTCAGCCTCAGTGACGGTCTAAACCGGGTCCGATCATTGAAGCTCCAGCTCTTCTGCACTTTGGCAGGGCTCCCACCCATCAGATCTGCGCCACCCATCATCTCGTTGCCAGGGGATGAGCGCTGGCGGTCGTTGATGGACGTCTGCCTGCTCTTCATGCTCTGACCACGAGGACTCGCCATCCGGACCCGCTCCTTAAAACTCAACTTCTGACTGCAGGGAGGGAGGAAAGAACAGAGAGGGAAACAATGATGTGGAAAGAGAAAGAGAGGGGAGAAAAACATTCAAAGATGCAAAGACAAATATTTGGGATGGGGTAGACAGAGGGAAAGAAGAGTTGATCAAGAGATAGATGATGGGAAGACAAAAGGGAAAAGTTAAGGGAAATAAGGGAAAAGGAGTTTAGGATGGAGTTGATAGAGAAAGAGAGTGTAAGACAGAGGTCAGAGGTTGGTAGAGAGACACAAGGAGAGAGAAAGAAAAACGGGATGCTGTCAACACCTATTTCCCCTTAGAAAATAAGAAGAGTTCAGAGTGCAGACACAGGGCAATATTCTTTCTTTCCCTTCAGACCAAACATCATCTATCCAACTGACATGTCCAAAACACCAGAACACAGCCAGGCTGCCCGCCAAGCCACCAAAACAAACCCTCAGCGTTGAATCCTGAAGCGCTGCAATCCTCACCTGGTCGACTTATGAAAACAGAGCTAATAAGATTTTTAAGGTGATATGTGAAACATGGTAACACTAATACATCATCACCATATTCATTTTGAGACTACTTTAAACAAATGAGACCATTTTTGAGAGAAGCCTCAAACATGATTTTCCATCTTTAGATATTTTTTTAAGAAATGTACTTTTCACGGTAAATGTTTGTTTGGTCTTTTGTTCCAAGGTGTGGGACAAAATGTGTGTTTAATGTGTGTATGTTAGATCAGAAGGTGACTTCAGCAGGAAAGGTAATGTGTAGCAGAATGCTGTCTGGCTCAGTGTGACAGAACGCGGACCTTACTGCTTTATGCAAGATTTGATTGGCTGCTTTGAAATGAGATTTCCATCTACAGCTGTCTTACCGAGGATGTAGAACATTTCCCAAAATTGACTCACATTTTCTTTTTCGTATAAATTTTAAATTAGGTGACATTTTGAATAAAAGGGGCTCAACAGGCAATGTGTTGATTGTAGCAAATGATTACCTACAGTGAAATCAGATTCATTTTTTAATTTCTCTAAAATAAATACTTTTTACTGTTATATTTTAAAACCATGTCTACATTTACAATGAAAAGATTAGTTTTGGTGGATTTTCCCTTTAATTTATAATACAGCACTTATTTGCATTCGACAGTCAGCAAGCAGCAGCAGTTGTCCCAGACAGTCATAAAAAAGGGACTGAGGTAAGAAGAAAGATAAGTTTGTTTTCTTTACTCTCCTTCATGCCATAAGTCAGTCATTCCCACAGGTTATTGCAGGCTAAGGCCGGGGCAGAGAGGATGCTGGGTAGTACTGTAGGTACCTCCTTTTTTCCAAGTGTACCTTCTGAAGAGCCTCCCATTACTGAGACCCTTACGAGAGCAAAGTAGCATAAGACGGATGGACAAGGGAATAGAAAGATATAGGAGGGAGGAGATTAAAAGAGGAGTTTAGCAGAGGAAGGAGAAGAGCAATTTTCTCCTGTCAATATTGATGCAGAGTAATACACAGAGAACGGGTAGGGGACATATTCCAGGGAAGGGTGGGAGTGGGTAAACAGGGATGTAGTGGAAGGTAAACCCACCTGAATGCTCTCATTTTGGGATGAAAAATATATTTATGGTGTGAATTCATAACACACAGTGACATGAAACTACAGCTTTAGTATAGTTTTAAAGTATTACTCTGTACATGTACAACCTGGAAGATATTTTCCCCAACAAATAAGACCGTTAAGTCTAAGTTTCACCACATGCTTTAGTGAGAAACTATTCACATTTGCTTGTCTGGGTTTGGTTCTTCAATCATATACGAAAGCTCCAAATTAACTCATGTCCTTGCAACACGATTGTTCTGTGACATGTGGTCTAACTCACTATGCCTGCTTGTTGCCTGTCTGTGTGCCTGCAGTGCTGCGTAACGTAGTGCTCAACAAAAAGTTGAAATAGTCACTAAAAATCAGGCTGTAAATTCAATTTAGGTGTTGTTTTTTAAATTAAATTGGCCGCATCAGTTTAGTCCACTTTTCATTCTTTGGTGTGAATGCTGTTATTTGAGCAATACTGTAGACTAAACAGCCCAAACACAAACACATGTAAGTACAGTATAATTTGGAATAAAGATTTTTAGTTTTTTTTATTAGAGAGCAGAAGTCAGCTACCGGTTTAGACACACCCTTAAATGCCAAGAAATTGTGTCCAGGTTGAAGGTAATCAGAGTTTGAATCATTTGAATGAACTGTACCAGGAGGCCCACACCCTGCCAGGCACACCTGCCTACACACATAAACTCCAGATTAAACCCCATTATACTTTATTTCATGTTGCCTCTCACTGCCAATATCCAGCACTCATTGACTCAGCATGATGTCCGCGGTAGCACTTTGTGGTGCGCCTTATGTTTACTACTGCTGGTGTTTACAAGTCTGCTTAAACAAAAACCACCAGCCGTTTACCACGGCACCTACCGCCGCCGAGCAGCCGAAAGTCTGTAAAACCACTAATAACACAGTGTTGTGTGTTTTCTCGGTGGAGGGGCACATAAAAGTGCACAGAATTACCATTTCACAAGTGTAAATGGGACTGTAACAACAGTTTCTAAGAAATAAAAGTGTAATTAAACACAGTCCTAAACAGAAGCATTTCTGAGGGAGGAATGCTGCAGTGGATGCAACAAAGTCTAATTAAAATTAATTGTGTTTAAGGATGCATATTTGTGTGTGCGTGTGTGTGTGTGTGTGTGTGTGTGTGTGTGTGTGTGTGTGTGTGTGCGTGTGTGTGTGTGTGTGTGTGTGTGTGTGTGTCTGTGTGTGGCTGTCTTAGGTTAAATGCCTAAGAAGCTGCTGTCTCAATTTAAGACTCCCAAATGTTGCCAAAGTAGCAGCGCACTGTAAAAACTATACTAGCATAATTAAACTCACAAATCTTTCTCTGTCTTCTTTCCCCTCTCTGAAATCCCCTATCTCCCCCTCCACTCCCCCTGCTCTGTCTTTGCTAGACTTGTGTTTGATGATTATATAAATACCATCCCAATGGAAAAAGTGCGTCATGGTACAGACATGGTACAGACTCCTGTCTTTGAAGGCGTGTGTGCATGCATACACACAAGCACACGTGTGCACGCACGCACACGTGTGCGCACACACACGCATGCGCACATACGCACTCTCAACAAAGCCAAAGAAGTCCATCACCTTTCCCTGCCTGAGAGTCAAGTGCAGAGAAGGAAACAGCAGTGAAAGGAGGAGGAGAGACAAAAACAGAGATGGAGACAAAGAAAAAGTCGGAAAAGTGTGGTAAGAATATATAAGAAAGAAAGGAGAAGAAAGCTGAAAAAGCCAGCACCTACAAAACCTTTAAAAAAAAGGTAATTTATAAGTAACTCTTGCGGTACTTTTATTGCTGTATAGCTTCGGTCTACCTGTGTTTGATGTAAAAACACAGCTGTCTCTATCACTGCATCTTTTCCTGCCTCTCTTTCTCAGATTAACACAAACCAACACTACTTACTACAAAACTACTACAATACTACAAAACAACTACTTCAACAGAGCACTTGAGATAATGTAGAGAATGTGTTACTCAAATGGTAAATAAAAGTTGATCTGACACCTCTGGTTTACATTTATCACAACACATCAACCTTGTTATTGTCAACTCTCCTCTGCACATTGTAATTATCCCTTTTATGTTGTATTTCATAACACTGCAGTGTACCTTCTCTCACTTTTAATGTTTCCAACTTTTTCTTTCCTCCTCCTATTCTGGATGAAAACATCACCATTACTTTGCTAGGTCATACCGGTTAAAAAAAACAGTTTAATATCAATATAAGTCAAAACAATGCCACAACTTTGAACTTTCAAACAATGAATGAACTAAAAAATAGACCAAACAAGTCAGCAAACCAGATAATAGCAGACTTCACAGTTTCAGAGGTGTAATTACAAAACATTAGGCATATAATTTAATTATAATTGCATCATATGAGTGTATGTGTTTTTGGAGTCATACAAACCTGTAAGTAGTCTCTCCTTGCTCTTTCCTTCAAGGGTTAGTGGGATAAAGAAGAGGAGACAGAGGGAGAGACATTAGTATCCAGCAGAATAAAAAATAGCATTACACAGTTGTTTTCACTAATGGATATATGACGCATGAAGCCAAAAGGAAAGAAAAACAAAGATACTTGGATTCAATGGGATTAATTATTTACAATCACGTGCAAGCTATGGCCATGCACAGTAAGGCTAAGCTTTAGCTGAAAGACAGACAAGGAAATCAAAAAGGTACGGATCTATGTCTGGTGTGTATATATCTGTGCTTGTGAAAGCAGGGATGGCAATCTGCTTCACAGTCACACCCCAAAAAATGTAGGACAGCACAAATGTTAGTAAGCAACTGAACTCATAAATGCCTAATTTGCCTAAAATAACTATTTAACTTGACCAAAGCTAAATCACTTTATGCCAGTGGTATATTAACAACATAATGGAAGTTGTCCACTTTCTTTTGTTAATGTTTAATTTTCCTGCACATCTCTGGGTGTAAGAACCTGTCATGTTAGCAATTTTAACAATACACATTTATATAACTTCAATCTCCAAATGAATTAGGATTTTATACTATTATTAACAGAATACCTCGGTGACTTCCAATGAGCCATTCAGATGTAAATGCATTTAGCTGTCTGAATGTGAAAAGGTTGTTTAAGATCATGCACGGTATGGCAAACCATTCATTTTAGAAAAAGAAAAAAGGTTAATATAGGTATGTTTATGAAAGAATGATTGCAATGCTACATAACAGTGAGTCATACGGTGGAAAAAGAGTTGAAGCTACACTGATGGCAAGGAGCAGATGGAGATGAAAGAGAAGAGATGAGAATGGCTGAGTAGCAGCGGCCATGTTTGTAAGTCTGTAAGTTGTTACCTACTTGGCGGGGCTGCAGGTATGCAACGCCTTCAAATGAGGTTTCCAGGTAGCAATGGAAACCGAGTTCTCATCAGCAGCATAACTACGCCAGACACACTACGTGCAGAGTCGACAGGATAAATAAAATAATGATAAATGAATTAGGTGAGGGAGGAAAAAGGGGGCGGGGGAAGGAACGTATAAGTTGGGTAGGAAGTGAGAAAAGGAAGGTGAGGAAAGAAAAAGAAAAACGCTGATTAGTTTTTTGGGTAGTGTTGATGCATTGGGACTGGGGGTTGCCGGAGGGAGCTGGGGGGGGGGCTTGGGGGAAGGGGTATGAAGGTGGTGTTGGTGGAGGTGGTGGTGGGGATACATGCCTGAGGGGGGGGAGGGCGCTTTGATAGTGGTGCCAAGTGGCTCTGAGGTAGGGACGAGCACCGTTGGTGGAGTACAGACGCCAAGCCGCCTGGGGGGGTGAAGGGAGCAGAGATGGACAGAACACACACACATTCAGATGTACACACCCAGAAAGACACATAAACAAGACACAGAAGGGCAAGAGCACAAACATAGTGAGGAAAAGGAGACGGAGAAATATGAACAACATGTAACATACACAGGGTGTTTTATGGGATGTAACCAGCTGGCAGCCATATTGGAGGTCCTCAGTATTGCCATGAAGAATGAAAACGACTTATTTCGACTTTAAATTTAAAAGGTTTTCTTGCTATTTGGACTACATTAAAATGTACATCCATCTTAGGCAACATTTTAAAAGCCAGCCAGAATCTGTCACCTGGTGTGCCAGTAGCTCAGTCTGTAAGGGAGTTAGGTTGGTAACCGGAGGGTCGTGAATCTAGTCCCCATACGGAGCAAAGTATGGTGGTGGACTGGTAGCTGGAGAGGTGCCAGTTTACCTCCTGGGTACTACCAAAGTGCTCTTGAGAAAGGCACTAAACCCACAACTGCTCAGGGTGTCCATCAACCCACTCACTCTGACATCTCTCCATTAGTGCATGAATAGGTACTGAGCAGGTTTGTGTAATTCACGCCTGCGTGTAATGTGCATTCTAACAACAGAGTAAAAACATTGTATTATTATTGTTATTAAATGTTTAATGACTATTGGCAAGTGAAATAATGGCTGTGATGGATGGGTAGATTTGGCAAACAGATTGTCTAAGTTTAACTGAGGACAAGATGCTACTCTTGTGTTTTGTTTTAGACCCTCACATGCAGAACATACCTGATTCAGCAGCAATGGCCTACATCCACCACATTCATTTCTGCAGATTGTTTCCTTTTTATTTTAAATCATTATTAACTTGCAGCCAACTGAACCTCATTGATGGCGCCAGGTGCTGTTATAAGATTTGTGATATGACTGGAAAGCCTTTATATAAACACTTTACAGAGACTGGGTGGGAAATTAACACCAGTCACTTGCCAAATGCTGGTCAATTTTGGCTGTTATGCTACTCTTGAGACTACTTTAAAGTCATTTGGAGATTCAATCATGTTCTAAAAATACAGTAGCAAAATATTGTTGCAGCAGGTGAAATTTCTAGCCGACCAGCTGCTGAGGCTTGAAGACAGTTCTAATATCCTGCACCACATACATACAGACAGAGACACACACAACACACACAACACACAGTGGTTTAAAGCAGGGAGAGCTGTGGGAGATGGGGGAGTGAAGTGACAGACAGAATGTCATCCAAAGATTTAACACATCAAAGCCGCTTCCAAGTTTCCTTTCACCTGTTGAGGAAAATGTGAGTTTGGCGGGACAACAGACAGCAACCCAGGTGCTTGATATGAAGCCAAAAAGACAGAAACAAGATCAACACACACAGGATTAATTGCTCCCTCAGTTGGTTATTTAGAATCAATTCTGCTCCAACTGGTCTTTGTCAAGTATTTCATACTGAGATCTGGGAATGAGGCGGCACATGGTGAGGCAACCAGACAGGTTGTAACAAATCTTATTACAGGTTGTATCAACACTTATTTGGAAGTGAAATGAAAGTGATTGCACCCATACTGTCCTCATTATTAAACCGCTGTGTTATAGTGCATCCATGTGTCCATCACTAAGGTAAATTCCTGTTCCTGTCATTTTTTTTTCATAACTGTTTATACCTTTCTGTTCCCTGTATCTGTCTTTTATTGTCTGTAAAGCGACCTTGAGTGCTTAGAAAGGCGCTGTTAAATAAAATGTATTATTATTATTATTAAGTATTGCAGGTCTGAGAAATTGTGGCTTAATGAGGTTTAATGATGAACATAAGTTGTGATGCTTCTCTTAAACAGACGATGTACAACTTTCAAATGATTGTACACACAAATGCAATTTCCATTTACTGTAATATCCCATGATTAACAATATACAAACAATAAAGTTTATGGTGTCCATTATTTACACCCTGTAGTGGCATTTTCATTGGTGCAGTTCAAGTGATATATTTACATGATCATATGATAGTTCTATGCTTTAATGTAGTTGATTGCCTGATTGCACCATTAAATAATTGACATAATGAATTATGGGATATCGATGAAAGAAAAATTTAGCACTTGTAGGTATTGCCTTGTCAGATTGTCAGTGACATATGCAGTCTAGAAACCCTTTCATTAGTACTAGTACTAGATTATTACTAGATTTTACATCAAACAGTTTGGGTAACAATAGACCTTTTTAGTAGCAGACATTTTGACTTGTCATAGTAATAACATTAATGATCACTCCGTTCTATTCAAGTGTTCCAGTGAGACTGACAGTGAGCCAGCCAGCATGTACAATACCAAGACGCTTTTCTTACTTTGACAAGTTAAAATGTCTTCCGTGAAAAAGGGATATTTAGATTTTCAGGGTTATTTCCACTTCCAAATATGAAGTTTTGGTAGACACCAAGGAAGAAGCCAAGGTACTCGTCTTTTACAAAACATATATATAAAATGCCTTTAATGCATCTGGCACATTCTAAATAGGATGAGATAAAAACAACTTCAAAGTGTTTCAGCATCCAGCCTTCTTCAGGAAGTTAATGCTGCGTTCCAAACACAACTTTTAGCCTATAAGTTATGACTTCAAGTCACTACTCATGACTTGGTACCGTTCCAGGCAAAAACGAAAGACAAACCCTTCTAGCTAGCGTTAGCTAGCAAATACCTAACGCTGACGTTAGCTAGCGTTAGCTGATACTAGCAATTTGTATTCGGCAACATATTTTGGGCTTCATTTTATAAACATAACCTGTAGTAGTACACAATTGTATGTGCATCATTTTTATTACAGTGCGGAAATAATTTAGGTTGCCTGTTTATGTATATTTATGTATATTTCTCCTTGTTAATCCTCGGTGTCTGTAGAGCATCAACAGGCGTTGACATGGTTGTTTATGTGTGTGTGACGTCAAAACTGTAACTGGGAGTACAACGATCTAGCACGAGTTCACGAGTAGTAAGTTACGGATTTGACTGCAGTTCCAGGGCACTTTCACAGGTAGAAGGTTGCGAAAACACGAGTTACGGGTTGCCTGGAACGCAGCACAAAGGTACAGCTGTTGGGTAAAACAATTGAAAGCACCAGGTTTGAGCATATCAACAGGTGCAGGAGTGCGGTGAAACAATTCAAAGTGATTGGGGTGGTGATGGCGCAGTGGATATGACACATGCCTTTGGTGTGGGAGATCCACCAATGAGTCCCTGAGCAAGACACTTAACCCCTAGTTGCTCCAGAGGTGTGTAACCTCTGATATATTGCAATTGTTAGAGCTAAAAGTGTCAGCTAAATGACATGTAATGTAAAGTAAAGCACCAGGTGTGAGCACATCAACAGGTGCATCCATTTGGCAATCAAGGTCAACCCCTCTACACTCAAAAAAATGACAAAAAATGCATGTTGCAAGTCAAGACAAAGAAAAAGACAAAAAGGAAAACAAGCCAGAAGAGAAGAGACCAACTCAACAGTATTAACATACAAAACAGAAGACAGTCTACAAGAAATGACTGAAATCAAAACATTGATTCAGTCCAGGGAAAAGTGTCGCTCTTAGCTTAAAAATCCAGATGCTTTCACATTGGTTAAGCTGCTTGATCCTATCACCACCGTGTATTGTTGCTGGGATATGGTCTATATACCAATAGCTTTCAGGATCTTTAAATTGTGTAGCAATTGGATAGTCATTCTGTGTCTTAAAAGCATACTTATGACAACTGTTGTTTAAGTGTCTAATTTCATAGTTTTTATCTCCATGGGTATCCTGAAAACATTTGCATTTAGAAACATTAGAGCAGTTATTACAATAACCACACTGAAAATTACCACAAGGTTTTTGGAGGATCCAGGTAGTTTTGGAGTACGTATGTAACAAGCTATATATAAGCTTATTACTCAGTGTGGTCACCTTGTTGACCTTTGGGGATGTTGCACCCTGCTGACAACATGCACTGTTTGTGATCGACTGAGTGAACACTGATGTAGAGGGACTTTGATTGCTGAATGGCTGCACCTGTTTATGTGCTCACACCTGGTGCTTTTACATTTTTTCACCCCACTCCTTTGCCTTTAACTTCCTAAAGAAGGATGGACGCTGAAACGTGTTAAAGTTGTTTTTAGCTTATTCTATTTAGAATGTGCCCAAGGCATCTAAGGCATTTAATATTTTATTTTCATAAAAGACAAGTGCCTTGGCTTCTTCATTCATGTCTATTGAATTTGTTCATGCCCCCCTACCAAAGAGAACCACCTTTATATCGCTAATATAAGTTCCAAAAAGCTTTCCAATCTCTTCCACTTTTCATGAGGTTTTGATAACTGGGTAAACTGCAATGTTGTTGACTTGTTTGCTTGTGTTGCTTGTCCCAAGAAGCTAAAGCTGTGACTACCAGCTGGTACACCAAATACTTTATTCCTACATTCAGACAATAATGTTTTATATTAGCATAACTGAAAGAAATGATGACCTGATCAAAACAACAAGGCTTAGATTGTAGAAATTCAATTTAGACAAAACATAATACCATAGCAGGCACTTTCCTAGATGAGAAGTTCAATTCAAAAAGTAGGTCAAGGTAGTTAATACAGTAAGACACACTCCACATCAGGTATTTATTGTGCATTAAAAACTAATACAGCTTGTCTGTTACAATGAGTGACGATTTGGAGGAGCGTATGCCCAGGGACTGATTGCCATGGAAACGGCTTATAAATCCCAACAGTGTGTGTTGCTATTGGCCCTGAGAGACGACATCATGCCTTGCACAACGTTCAGTCATAATGAGCCTCACACCCTGACAGCCCAGAGATGGGCAACACACACACACACACACTTACACACACACACACACACACACACACACACACACACACACACACACACACACACACAAGCAGAGAACTTGTGTGTCTGAGTGTCAGTCCCACAAGCCTAACAAGTCAGTCTCACCACACACACACACACACACTCACTCACTCACTCACTCACTCACTCACTCACTCACTCACTCACTCACTCACTCACTTACTCACTCACTCACGCACACACTCACGTACACTCTTGATAAAACACAACTTCACACTAATAGGATGAGAGATGCTGAAACCACCCATACACTTACAACACACTCATCATCAACGTGGCACGAGTGGACGCAAGCACTCATGCACGCACGTACACACACACACACACACACACACACACACACACACACACACACACACTCATGCTGTTATTCTGACAAAGAGACACACAGTTAAAGGCTAAGAGATGGTGAAAACAGATGCACCACACACACAGTGTGAACATTTGTATTGTACTCACATTAGTCTGCTACTGCTGCAGCAAAGTTCAGTAGAGGTAAATTGTGTTTGTTGTCTGCATGTGTGTGTTTACCTGAATGAGGCTCGCAGCTGGGTTCCTCCTCTTTTCAAAGTGCTTTTGTCGATGCTGCTCCTGCACTTTCAGGGCAAAACCTGACCCGAGGATGCCCTACGCGCAGAAACACAGAGTTTTAAACTTGCACAAACATCCCCAAAGATAAATCAAGGTCCCTACTCCTGTTAGCAGTAACTTTCTGGAGCTGTGAAGGAATACATGTATTCATTAATTCATTCATTATTCTGTGTTGTAATGTGATTGACTCACAGCTGGAAGAGCAAAGAAAGAAATCCCCAGCAGAGCAAAACCAGCTGATAATAGCCGTCCGGTCCACGTCTGCGGGGTCTTGTCACCGTAGCCAATGGTTGTAAGGGTGATCTGAAGGGTGGGATGTCAACAGTCAGGTGTGACAATGTAACGGGGCTTTTTTTCTGTAATCTGTCCTTTGCTCGCTCATCATTTATTTCCTATACAGTACAATAGACACTTAATAGTTTATTGTATAGTGAGTGGTAAATTGTGATTTCCGACACTTAAAAATCATCATCATTTTGCATCATCCCTGACAGTTGCAGTGGCACAACTGTAACTTCGTCTTCAATCTTCAATGAAATACAACGTATTGCATTCAGACACTCAAATGAAATGGTGGACAATAAATATATTGCACCATATGGTAAACAGGGAGTGACAAAATAGGTGTACTTCTAATTTCAAATTCATACAAAGCTTCAGAGGTTTTTGTGAGCAAATGTCACACAAACTGGTTTCTTGCAGATGTCCATGGCTTGTTGGCGTGGCATGGCTGTTAAGGCTTGTCTGCTTGTCTGGGACATGTGGATTTTTTGTAGGGCAAGTGGAAGTATTTCTTTGAATTATGTTGTCTGTTGTCTTTTTTCTTGTTTTGGAACACATTTGTTTCTACTGTTTCAACTGAATTGTATTAATGTTGATAGTGTTTGGATGCTTTCAATGGTTTGTTAGAATTCTGCATTAGCAAAACACAAAAAAACTATTATAAAATGACAAATCTTTACCCGGACAAGTGACTTTTATGCATGGACAAGTGAAATGTAAAAGTGCCACAAAAAGTTAATGTCTAGCCCTGCATGGCCATACTACATTTAGTAAATTTATGTTTTTGCTTGACTTTAGAGGTCAGGAGGAAAGTAATAACAGAGTGGAGAGAGCTGACATTTCAATGCATCATCTGATAAGTTTGTTTGTTACTTCGCAAGTTGACACTAGTGAAACAAAAAACTAGATAATTAGTTTAATGACCTTGTGAGTGCTATGCTTGTGATGAACCAGTCACCTTTCACCACTGCTGCAGGATTTAATGATTTTTCAAACCAATGTCACAAAAGCATTTAGAGACTTATATAAATCATGAATAGGTGTTGAATATGTGTCATGCAACAAAAAAAATGCACCAATGTGAAGGACTAGTTTATAGAAAATAGTTGATTAACAGATTTAAATGGATGATGCCCAGTGGTGATGGCTCTTTGTTTTCTCTTGTGTTGACTTTTACATATTAAAAGTTTATGTGGCTAAACGTTACCTTTTCACCCTAATGATGTAACAGATTTTAGGTTCTACCAGAAAGAAAGATACCCCTGGAGCAGAGAACGTGTGAACACAGTGTGTCCGAGTGTCAGTCCCACAAGCCTAATGAGTCAGTCTCACCTGGTAGCAGAAAACTGAATTTATTGATTAGGCCATTCTTTGTTAGTGTGTTTTTTCAAGGCATAATGGGTTTCAGATGTAGGAGGAAACAGTGCAGTGCAGCCAGCCAAGTGTGACTGTAAAGGCATTGTATTGTAGGTCAAACAGAAACTGTTAATGGAAATATATCACAGTTGTCAGATAGAAATACCCTAACTCCAATTGTGTAGTGTCCTTTGCCTGGGAGTGATTGTACTGTGTTGGATGGGAAAACATATTAAAAACATATTTGATGATTCAAACACTATGTGACAGTCAATTTAACGACTTATAGTTGTTTAAGCCCTTTCAAATCCAAACCTTGTGGGATACAGTACAACACACATAATGCTAGGAAACAAGCTTGAACAATAATAACATCTTTCACCAAATAACACCCAAAAAGTTGATCGAAGTTGAAAATAATGTTTAGAACTATACTGCATACAATTGTTGTTGACATAAAATCATATAATTAATAAACCTTAGTCACAAAGTTTGATTTTGAAAACACCTTCACAGCAGTTACGACCAGCACAGTATGATTTTATTCAAAGGGCATTTAAAAGGCCTTAACATATGTGTGTATGTAGTGGGTATGTGTGTGTAGGCCTAAAGGAGTTTAGTATACTCAAGTGTATCTGTGTGCAATATGTATTTTTGCTCACCGTGCCCCACCACAGAGCGTCGGCGTAGGTGGCAAACTCCTGGTTGAGTTCTTTCTCGACCAGATAAACCAAGAAGGAGGAGAAGATTAGCACCAGAAATCCAATGTACCAGGCAGTCACCAGCTCCTACAAAACACACAAAAATATCATTATATTTACTAAATATAAAGCTTTATTTGGCACTTCACACAGTTTAAAAGATAAATCTAATGTATTGGATACATCGACCCTGAAAATAATTGACATCTAAGAGGGAAAAAGTCTTCTTTTTTAATAACTGATTTTTCCTCTCAGTTGTCATTTAATACATACTAATTATAATACTTGCTAACTTTGTTGACAGTAAGGAAGAAAAACAACTTAATTATTTGCTGTAATGTAAATGTGAAAAATAGTCTGCTGTTCCTCGTTTGATTGATCCATAAATTCTGTTTAGGATGAAATATACAGTACAAAATCATGAAACCACACAAACGGCCATGATAGAATATACTAGTAGCACATGCAACAGGCATATGCATATACTGTAGCAAATCATGCCAGCACATATACACAACGAAAGAGCATATAATGTACTTGTAGGAATGGGGACTTAAAATAAACATGCCAATTGACAGACGTGAATCATGGTATTGTTAAATGATACTTATGTTAAAATATAACATTGCTAAGTGACAGTATTATTAAATAATAAACCAATGTTTTACCTTAAGGTGAATGTACTGTCATACTGCACTTTAGTTATTTAAGCCTATTATTATAAGCCCAAACTTGCTCAGCATATTCTTTCTTCATCTTAACATTTTTCTGCTACTATTACTAGTATTTTGAATCGTGTTGTCATATATATTAAAATGTAATTATTATATTTATCATATACATTTATTTGAAAAGAGCTCGTGTTTACACTGATGTCTGTTTACTGTATATGCAAAAACAACTCCATTCTTAATTTCTAATTACTTTGTGCTACAGTACCTAAATAAAGTTCAATGAATTATTAGTAATACATGTATGTGTGCTATAGTAGTCTGGAATACACAGCAGGAGAACTGGGTAGTCAGCACAGAGAAGTAATGGACTGAACGGACAAAAAAAGCTACCAAGGTAATCCAGACAAACCAAAGCAAATCAAAGGAAAAAGTTAAAATAACAATACACAATGCTTGACTGACGGGTAATGACAGATTAGATAAATATCTGAACCATATAAATTATAGTTCAAAAGAGAAAAAACTGTTCAAATTGTCCTACCTTACTATGTGCATAAACTACAGATCCCAGCAGCTTCCAGGTCCCTCCCCTGCGGTCCATACGCACCATGCGCAGGATCTGCAGGAAACGAAGGCTACGCAGCGCAGAGGTGGCAAAAATGTTACCCTGGCTACCGGCTGAAACCACGGCAACCGAGGCTATAAGTACGATGATGTCTGCGGAGTAAAAGAGAAAATTAAAGGTCACGGGTTCCACAATAATAGCAACAGGAACTGTTGTTTACTCACCTACTTTTTAGATCCATTCAACGGTCCATTCATCACCTTTAAAACAACTATTGAGTCACTACAGGCTATTTGCTCCCTTTTCTGTCTTTATTAGACTAATATATCTTCTGTCATACTGTCCACAACCCTCAAATTTCCCACTTTTTCATCTCTTGTATTTCCTAAAAGACTGTCTTCCTCAATGCTGGAGCAACCTAAGGATCAAGAACCTCTGTCCTCTAAATGGTAGTGTTTTCACACTTTTTTCAACTGCACACTGAGGAGGACATTGGGCACTTATCCATATTGGCAAATAACATCATTACCTGAGGATGATCTCTAAAATTACTATAGCTGTTGAGTGAGTTTCATTGTACTGACTTGTACAAGTTTTGTCTGACAATCTAAGACAAACACACACACACACACACACACACATACACACACACACACACACACACGCCTACCTATAACAGAGAACGGCTTCCTGGCGAATCGGAGGCGTCCTTGCCAGCCTCGGTAGCGGCAGCAGCAGCCAGCACTCCATATCCTGATGATGTACTCCAGACCAAACACTACAATCATCACAAACTCCTGCATGACACACGCGCACGCACACACACACACACACACACACACACACACACACAAACTCGCACATTTAAATCTTTGCAGAACAAATGCGGAAGCACAAGCAATATAGACAGGCCTAGCAAACGGTCAAGGAAGTTATACTTTGTTGCTGAGCTTATTCTTGTTGTGCTCTAACCACTGTAACTACTGCAATACAGAAAACACATGTACTCTCAGACTAACTAGCATCATTCATCAATGATAATACTTAGGGTTGGCAGTAGCTCGGTCCGTAGGGCCTTGGCTTGGGAACCGGAGGACCGCTGGTTCAGCACACTGTCACTCTCTCCAATTAGTGCATGTATAAGGTCCTGTTTGTGTATTTCAAGCCTGTGTCTAAAATGTATTTTTCCCTTGGGAATTAAGTAGTATTTATTTCAAAGGTAAATAATGTAATGAGAAAGATTACTTGTACATGAGTGAGTTTTTTATGGTAAAAATATTGACTGTCCTGGCAGAAAAAGCACAGGTGTAATTAATGAAATTAATAATGCCTGTATTCCACTGAGGTGCCAGTTCCAGGGCTTAAATTATGCTGAGTTCCAGGCAACCAGTAACTCATGTTTTCGCAACCTTCTACCTGTGAAAGTGCCCTGGAACTGCAGTCAAACCCGTAACTTACTACTCGTGAACTCTTACCAGATCGTTGTACTCCTAGTTGCAGTTTTGATGTCACACACACATAAACAACAATGTCGACCCCTGTTGATGCTGTACAGACACCGGTGATTTATACAATATGCTAATACTATAATAATAAAAAATAAGATTGTGTATTACTACAGGTTATGTTTATTAAATGAAGCCCAAAATATGTTGCCGACAAGAAATCGCTAGTGTTATCTCGCCTTTCTGCTTTATCATATTTGAGGCACATACTGTTAACTTCAATTAAATTGTAACGGCGTAATTTTGTTCTTGAGGGACCAATCATGACAGTTCTGAGAATGCACAACGAGCAGTTTGCAAAAATCATCATGTGTGTCCTACCAGGATGAGCAGGCAGTGTGTGGAGAATTCCTGGTGAGTAGGGATGGTGGAAAACACAGAGAGAACCAGACATCCAAACACCAGGATGAACCTGTGGAGATAAAATGTGCACACACACACACACACACACACACACACACACACACACACACACACACACAAAATCCACTATCATAGCCTGAAGCACTGTGTCAACTGCTTGTTCAGTGTTATTGTGAAAAGAATTTGTTAGCCTTCTGTTCTTTCATACAGTTTGTGAATCAGCTGAATCGCCATAGTAATAGGTAACAGCAATATAATAAAGCTTGATGGAGCTTTAAACAGTGCTTAGCATGGTCCTAATAACGTTTGGTACAGTTAATATCCTGCTTAATGTAGCCCTGCAGAGGAGAAATAATCACGTCACTTTATAGCTTGCAGGTTCCCTTCCAGTAATTGTGTGTGTGTGTGTGTGTGTGTGTGTGTGTGTGTGTGTGTTTGACTACGTTTGATTTGTAGTCTAGGTATCACTTAAAAATGGGGAGGAGGAAATAGGGTAAAGAGGACAGTACATACACATACATACCTGGACTCACATAAATATCTGGACATTTGAACTGCTCTTAACTAATAATTTATGGTGAATGTCTTTTTCCAGCCAAAGGTTTAATTGTTGTTATTATTATTATTATTATTATTATTATTATTATTATTATTGTTATCTTTATACTGTCTTCTTTCTCTCTATATTGTATTTTGCTGAAAACTGCTGCTGGAAATTTCAATGTCCTTGCGGGAGTCATCCCAAAAGGATAAATAAAGAGAAGTGTAACTCTTAGTCTAAAAACTGAAGAATGGAAGAATAATTCCTTCCTTTAAAAAGGAATGTGCATGTTATTTTAGCATTATTGTTGGCTCAACTTCAGTCAACTTCGTCAGTGGCCACATTCACATTTACATCTAGTGGTATCTAAGCATATAATATGGTAACTTGGTTAATGAGTAAATACATATTCATATTCATAAGGCAGCTTCCAGGCAACATATGCACTGGCAAGCAGCCCCCAGCCTGTTTTTCTCCTGGAGGAAAAGAGGCCATATTTCAAGATGCCATCTGTCTTTCTGATGTTTACTGTCTTACCATCTCTGTAGATCTCTGTTTGTTTTCTGTGTACAGAATGAGTTCCAGCCTTGTCCTCCTCTAATCCCTCTCTGTCTTATTTTTCTTTAATCTTTTATGCTCTTTGTCTCTCCCTCTACCTTCCTCCTTGCCTCCCTTCTCCATCTACTATCTACGCGTCTTTCTCACTCTAGATTCCCTTAACGTCACTTTGTCTTTCTCACTCCTGGCACTATATGACTAATGCCACAATTTATTGTTCATGGGATCCACAAGGAATTTAAAAAGGGAGGCGTATGTGCATGCGTGTATGAATAGTGTGTGTACCTGCGGCTGAGTTACAGCAAAGGAGGACTGATGGTTCCTAACATCCAGCCCACATCTGCATCTGATACTGTCTCCCTCTTTAATAGCTCTTTACTGTCATACAGACAGACAGCATGGAGAGCAGATTAACAAACAGCATCCAGTTGTGGTAGTGAAGTCTGTGTGTTGACAGTGGTGGAATGTAAGTACATTTACTCAGGTATTGTACTTTTAGTACAATTGTAAGGCTACTTGTGGTTTACTTACTTGGTTTTTCCATATTTTGTTACTTCTACTCCACTAAATTTTGGAGGAAAATACTGTACATTTTACTCCACCACTATTATTTATTGGCTTAAGTTACTAGTTGCTTTGCAGATTTAAATTATTAATACCAAATCTAAAATCAAATATTAAATTATGGTTGAGCTACCCAGCAGTTATGAAGTCATTAACATTAGCTCAACCTCTACTAGCTGCAATATTAAAGTAATGTACACATTAATAATTATAATCCAGTAAAACAATATAAGTTATTTTGAAATGGGCCATTCTGTATATTAAATACATCTGGTACTTCAAGTATGTTTTGATGCTAATAGTTTTTGAATTTGAATAGTTTTTTGAAGAGTTTGAATGCAGACATTTTACATTTACATTTACTTTTCAACTCAAAGCCCAACAATATCAAGAATAAACAATTAAGTGGACTTTAAGTTTAGATTGTTTGTCCAGTGCTGTTTAAATGAACTGTCAAGCTCAACTTTTGATTAGTTTGTGCAGTTTTTCTTGATGCAAATAAAAAACAAAAACATTTTCAAAGCAGCATGGCCCTCTTCAATGGCTATGCTCAAGGGTTTGCAGGTGTCAGTTGCAATACAAAGGCAGGTATAGGTAAAGAAACACAGATGTAAACAGTACACAGTACTTCTGTGCAATGGAAATAAAGACTGTGACTCATCATGAACAAAGCAGAGTTCATGAGTGCAGAGCATATCCACAGGTGTTATCAAGTTGGCTAAGTTGTGCAGTGAGGCTCTTATGTGTCAGAAGATAAGCCTGACCTTTCAGCTCATCAGAAACCTTTCAGATGTACAGATGTGTTCAGGGAAAAGACGCTTTAAGTGTGCATGTGTTTGTGTGCACAAACAGGCCTCATCCTGCATGGGGGTGCAGATAAATTGTTACACTGAGTGAATGGATACATGTTAATGCCCTAAAAAATGCAGTTTTTTTGCCAAGTTAAAAAAAAAAAAAAAGTTGGCATTGAAAATTGTAATTTGTAACATTTGGAGAAATAGGACTTCTTTGAAGTCTTGAGTGAACAAACACAAGAGTGAAATAATACAAACCAAACTGAATAATGTGTATGAATACAGTGAATTAAACAAATACATCATTATGTCTGTGTTCAGACAGCCTCAAGCATAATGGGGCCATTATATGACATTGAATAGCTTCTACAATTAACCATTCAGAAGCTTCATGTATAACTTCAAAAACACACATTACTTTTCTTTGATGGTATCATCAAAACATTCTGCAGATATTCCTTTGTCACATTCATAATTACACCTACTAAAGCAGCAGCATTTTCCCTTTTGAGGAGGCCAGATACAATGATCATATGCCAAAGGAGACTATTAACAACTATTATGTTAAATGTAAACATGCTGGTGGGAAAGTGTGGCAGTGAGAAATACATTAACATGTACACTCTGGCCCGCTTTTTTGTTTAAGTTAATAAGATTGGCATACTTTTAAATATTAAATCATTCTGCATTTAACTACACCCTGTGTGTTTTCTATCGGAGTGTCACCTCTGCCATATCAAATGATTATTCATTATGTAGTGTGTGTACACAGACGAATGAGAAGCTGCTATTGAACGATGGGAGCACAATGACACATGCAATCAATAAACCTATTACATTGCTCAGTCTTGAGGTGAATTAGTCACTTGGTTAGCCACTCGCAGAACAAATTGTTGATGCTGGTTTTATGCCATGTTTGAAAAGACAACTGTGTGGGGACACGTGTATGGATTTGAAGCAAGGTTGTCCATTAAATATGTGACATATCTGTGACAGAACTCCTTTGGACTGTTGGGAAAAGGTCCATAGGATGCAATTTGTCAATTTTGCAATGATTTAGGCTATGTGCTGTAACTATTTCTTGGAAAATAACAGTGGGGTGCAGTGATTTCGCACCATGTGGTAGGCAACCAGCGGATACACTGCACTGTACGTCTAAGATTTAGAGGTGCTGGTAGGTGTGCTGGAAGTGTGCAGAGACTCATCTGCTTCCAGTTTAAACTAAATTACTCACCTCCTGACTCTAGATCCATTTCAAAGAGGTAATGTTTGTCTCTGATAACTCTCGACAAGAAGGATAATAAGCCTATTTTACAAAATATCTAACTATTCCATTATTTTTAACTATAGTTTTTAATTAAATGCTCAAGCATTTCTAGTCTATTCAAGTCAATTTTACAAAGTGATTTGTGCAGTTTAATATATAAAACGGACTTCTTAAGTGCATAAAGTTGCTCGGGGGAAGGGTGTACATTGATATTGATGCTTAGCAGACATCAATAAAATATAATATGACATCTGTTTTGTGACATTAAGTACCTGTAAACAGCTGTCATATTATTCTAGTGTGATGTGCTTTGGATGCTCCACACTAAATGGCAGTTCATTCCTTTTATTAAATATCTCAGCTGAGTGCTGCGCCACTCTGTCATCAAGATGTGAAACCAACATCTGGTAAAGTTGGTGCTTGACAGTGGACTCCAGACAATTTGCAGGTGTGAGAGTGCCAGCTTTGATGCATATGGCAGAGACAAACAGCCTTTGACTTCATGCTGATGAATGACCTGAGGACCCACAGACAAAACCATATACAGCCAAAAACCTGGGCTGCTTCGCTACAAGCTGACACAAAGACGCCTGGGGAGGTGTGTGTGTGTGTGTGTGTGTGTGTGTGTGTAATCAGGTTCTTTTCATTTCTAATTCCCAGAATTTTAAATGGTTTTCCTTATTTTTACTGTTAATGTTCATCTTGCACTTAACCACACCAATCTACCTACTTCATTTGTTTTATTCAACAACTTTTTCAACTAATATTAGAAAATGTTTTCTCGTCACATAATCCTTTCATTTTGACGGTGAATGATCCTACGATTGATTGTGTCCACAAATGTCGTCTGAATATTAGAGTTTGGGTTGCTAGTTTGCGATTAAACTGCACAATTTGCATGGATCATTTTAAAGGAATGGTTTGAAAATACACGTATTACTTTCTTGCTGAGGATTAGATGGGAAGGTTGATACCACTCTCATATTTGCCAATTACAAATAAAGCTACGACAAGCAGCCGGTTAGCTTTGCTTAGCATAAGGACTGTAAAGAAATGGCATACCAGCACCAGTACTACTCTAAAGCTAACTTATTATTGTGTTCATATACAAATGTAAGCTTGTAATAAATGTAAGTAAATACATAAGTAAATGAATACATGCATACACATGCAGACCAGTACACACCATCCAAACAGCTTCAGGAAGAGGAATATTTAAATTACTTTTTAATGTGTGTAATAAATAGCCTCTGAGAAGACAAATCTGTGAAATTGGAAGATTTTAAAATCAAACACACTTTTAGCAAAATGTGACTGTAAATCTACATCTTGAAAGGTTGAAAGGCTGTGTGTAGTGTGAAAGCATGTAGCATGCACATGTAAGTATGACCAAGTATGTTTATGATAAAAAGGATGAACACTATAAAAGGGTGCACTTTTTCATCTATGTGTTTATATGAAATAAGCATCCGAGGATGGGAACATGAGAAAGTGTGCGTCATGCATGTGTATGTGTGAGGGATTGGGTACGTGCGAGGTCAGGATTTTCCACACAATATGGTCTGGTATCATTATCTATTTTCTTCTTTCTTTCTGTGCCAACCAAGCATACCCTTTCAATCAAGACGAAGGGAGGGAACGGAAACAGAGAGAGTAAGATTGAAAGAGAAAAAGAGAAACTGAAAGAGTCAGCGAGGCCAGTCGCTTTGGATAAGAGCACGAGTAAATGCAACATAATGTGTAAAGGTAACAGAACAAAAGAAACAATGGAAGGTACAAAAGGAGGACGATAGGAGGGTCATGCAAAGAGAAGAGCAGCAGAGATGTCCACAGAAAAAATGCTGAATCCTGTGAATCAAAATGACTGAATGCTGGGAGAGAGAACAGCAGGTTCTCCTGGATAAAAGCAGCAGGGCTGCAATGGGAAGATAAAGATTGAGCTTAACTATAAATAACATTTCTCCTTCAAGAAAAGGCCTGCTAGATCGATACATCATGAATAAAAAGTGAGAGAAAAAAGAGAGAGATTAAAAAAGAGATGACAAGCTGAGAGAAAAGACTGAGCACAGTCAGTCTTTACTTTCCTTTCAGTCTTTCTTTGGATCTTACTATGTCATTGCATTGATCATGTTTTTATTATAAACAATACCTACAGTATTCTTACAGTACATGTTTGTGTGTGCCGCTCATTATGTCACATTTTGATTTTCAAACTTATATGATGCAAGAGGAAGTTTTGTATAAAAGCACACACTGGTATATAGAGAGAAGACAAGGAGAGAGAAAAAAAAGCAAGATGCGATAAATAGGTGGGAGGGGGGGAGTGAGAATGAGGGATGGAGCCAGGCCGACTCTCTGCCAACAGTCTATTAGTTAATCCTTGTGTTTAGCCAGTCGAGTGCAGTATCTTACCTGATGATGGCAGCAATAAAACATAGGGTTTTATTTCTAAGCAACTACTTGACCAAACAGAGCTGGGGCCAAGGACGTTGCTCTGCACAGGCCAGTTTTCTCTGCACACTTTTGAAATACTTTTCTCCATCAAAAGCAGTTGTTATAATAATAGTCATATATAATAATTCAAGGAGCTAAGTCAGCCAAGTTGGAAGGAATTCAATGTCTTGATTAAGGAAGCTTCAGAGAGGCGCACCTGTACTAATGCAGGGCTTAAACCAGGGCTAAAGGGTTCCGGCTCTGAGCTTAAAAACACAGTATATAACTTTTTACCTCAAAGCAAGTGTATTGTTTGAGTTCTTCTTCCTGAGTTGGTCAATTTCAGGCTCCCACATACTATTGTAACTCTACAGATTGAAGAAATTACAACACCAACAGCGGAGTAAGAGTACATTTCCTAAATATAATTTTGACCAATGTGTTTTTTTTCTTTTTTAAGCTTACTCTGGACTCCAAAAAAACAACAAACAAACAACAATCAACTCAATCATAACGGCAACTTAAGGACAACAAACGAGCACAAACCGTATTTTGATGCATCAATAGATGCTTGTACAAAGTAACAGACACCTGTGCAGTGGATGATCCATACAGACAAAAGATGTAGCCTGTCCAGACAACAAGAAAAATCATTGGTTCTCTGGAGAATCGGTGTTTACCAACACTTAGGGCAGTGGGGTATCCTGATTACATAGGATTTAGTTTAGTTTACATAGAAAACAATATGGGTTTTGTGTATTACCCTTCAACCCGGTCTCACACCAGTCTGTGAAATGGTCACGTTATTTAGATTTATTGATTCGTGTACATGTCACGATTTTCAAACGTGACCATTTCACAAACTGGGCTGATCTGGGGGACGCAACAACGGGGAAATGAAACACCACACGCGGGACGGTGACAACAATTTGCGCCGGGAGATGATCCGTGGTCTCTGGGGGACGCAACAATGGGGGAAAAGAATGCCGTTGTCGATGGCCACCCACCATCGACAACGGGACGGATTGAAATACTTTACTTAATCATTTGTAATCAACACACAAAAATAACAACATTGACGTGGCCTGTACACGAATCAATAGATTAAATAACGTGACCATTTCACGAACTGCCATAAGACTTGTCTGTTCCCTTTAGGCAATAATGGGCTGGCAATATGTTGTATTTCAAATTTTATTATTTTTTTATTTAAAATTAAAAAGTTGAACATTTAAGACATGGAACACTCGGTAGCGATGATGTACTATGCAAAAAATGTAAATACTGCATACTGGAAATAAGCTATTATCACTATAAAATCATCACAGGGTTAAGGAATTTTATGGTTTATGGAAAGAATGAATGGGGTAAGGGAGGGTTATAGGAGAAAGGGGTGCAATGGAAATGCTCTAATGTTTTTCATTTGATTTTTTTCTGTGGCACAACAAACTTGTAAACTCATTTCAATAACTACATTTACATCTAAATCTACAGAGTAGCAGAGAGGGACCCAAACCCTGATGACATGTCATATGCCAGTTTAAGAAGCAGCTGTGATAGAGAGAGAGAGAGAGAGAGAGAGAGAGAGAGAGAGAGAGAGAGAGAGAGTATAAAGGAGTATAAAGAAAGAGAAAGAGCCGGACAGGAGCCAATTTTCCATGATGGGGATGCTCCGAGGATGGGTGATGGGTATGAGACGAGTCGGAAAGATTTTAGTGTGTGTGTGTGTGTGTGTGTGTGTGTGTGTGTGTGTGTATTCTCACTAACTAGATGCAGGCAGACATACTGTTGAAGAAAGACAACAGCTAACAGGGTTCATAAAAAACATGGCCTTAAAGGCGCGAACACACACACACACACACACACACACACACACACACACAAAAAACAGAGACTCACTCTACATTAGACTGACTCCCGTCAATGGACTGGGCCCAATGCCTGCGCACTCATGCGCGCGCACCACACACACACACACACACACACACACACACACACACACAATTTATGGATACCTATCAGCACCCATTTCAGCACTAATACACTCCAAGACTCCTGTTCAGTGTGCTGCTCAGCAGATGTCTGAGAGAAAAAGGGTGAATGGGTGTGATAGAGCAAGAGTCAAATATAGACAGCTAGAGAGAGATGTTTCTGTTTCTCTTTTTCCTTAACTTCACTCAAATACTTTTTATAATTTAATTTCTGAGAAATCAGAGTACACAAAAACACAGCCTCATCCAAATCAAACCTCTGAGTCCAGGGAATAACAAGCACAACTTTGTTCCCTTGTGTTCCCGCCTGAAGAAGACCTGAAGTCATTGATTTTACAATAAAATGTGCTGCCTTTGTAAATCAAGCAAAAACACTTTCCTCTTTCTTCTTGAAGTGGTCTAAACAGTGCCATATTTCCACTTAGCTTAGCCAGCAATATCAAGTGAATGATGACAGAGGGCATTACACCTTTTGTGTCTAAGGAAATCCACTGGGCTTAGTGGGCAGCCTTGATTAATGCCACTTAACTGTGAGCTAGAAGCATGTGCATGAAGACTCATTACTCAGACCTCGCTAGACACAATCCAAAGCAAGCTACGACTGAGCGAGTTCAATGTCTGTGCAGCTCAATTGGGCTCCATTAAGCCAAGACAAAAATATGGTTTGTCAGAAAATGTTTTTGCTTTGGGGCTGTATTTTGGCAAGCCAGACATTTTTTGAATCTAATTTGGAAAGCATGCTTACTGGCTTTCTTTTTAAAAGGAAGGATTGTTATTGTAATTTCCAGACCTGGATCCAGCATGTGTCTATTGCTCATGGTGATTCAATGGATTTGACAAGTTGCACCTATTTCTAGGATCCTCTTGCGGTTTCAATGTTTTTTTTAAAATGCTGGTACTATTGCAAACTGTTACATCATTCTTGTGCAATATATTACTCTTGCAATTGCCTATGCTTTGTTAAAATGTCCAGATAATTAAATTAGAGGAACTTTAGATATCAAAGTCTGTTTACAGGTCTTGGGGAGTACTACTGCATATGCATACAAATAATCTGTATAAAGGCTTGTGACAGTGTCAGTTGGGTCTGAAGACTATTTGTTTGAAAGAAGAGATGTTACCAGACCTCTGTGGGCCGCTCCTTATCTCTGCTTGAGGCTAGGAGCTTTAAACTACAATAGCATGAGTTGCAATGTAAGTAATGTAGGTAACAGATTCTGACAAAGAAGAAGAATGTGTGGAATAAAAACGACAATATCTCTGGTTCGGTTGCATCAATCGTACCACTCTTTTAAACAAATGCATTTAAAGTAGAGGAGCACTTTCGTTGTGGTTAAACGGCCAAGCCATGAGATGGCCATATGTCTGTATGTATGTCTGTATGGCCAAATGTATATTTCGTTAACATTTACTAAAAACTACAAATGTATTCAGTACTTCTCTTAAGTTGGAAAGGTTAAACTGAGGTTCTTCTTTCTTTTAAAACTCTTACTTTACTTAAGTTACTTTTTAATGTATAGAAGATTAATTTCCAGTTCAAACCATTATGCCCCTTTCTTTAATAATAAAAAAACACATTTTATTCAGTGGACAGTAAGGAGCTGGTAGGTTGTATAAAGCTAACTGTTTGTGAGATGTGTGTAGTAGAGACAACTGGACAATTGGACAGTTGAAAATGACCAACTTTCCTATCATGAAGAGAAAACAGAACAAACAAGTAAATTAAATTAAAAAAAGATGTCAAGAACTGTGTGAAGATCAGAGGCTCACACATACTGGGGAACTGTGGATGAGGGAATTAGAGGGGAAGTTGGGGGGTTGAATTGATTTGGTGGAGTAGAGTCAGCTCATTAGGCCAACAGATGGCTGACTGGTTCCCTTAGCACAGTGACAGGGAGAGGCTGACTCAGCGCAGCTTACAGCAGTGTAAATGTGTGAGTCTCTACTATATTATATGTGCTGCTAATAGCGTGTTGAGTGTGTGCATGGGTATGCATATTTGCTGTCATTGTACACTCAGTCCAAGCAGCTACAGTATCAACGCATGTATCGTCCCACATGGCTCCATCTGTTCTGCTCCTGCTTGCCTCCTGCTCTCTGACTGTTTAGTTTACAAGTTTACCACATGATACAGAAAAGATGTTTAATTTTTAAGGGTTAAAAATGTTATCTGCTTCCTTGATTTTTAACCTTTTTCTTTTCCTCTGGGGTCCAGGTTATGGGAAGGGTGAAAAAGTCTCTTAGAAGCTTGATCTATAAGAAGAAAACTACATGAATGTTACTGTACTTTATCATACTGCAGTAAATGTAACGTCTAAGTTGATCAGTGTGACTGGTACAGTGATGTATTTTGGCTCAAATTCTTTGCTAATTAAGTTTGGGAATGATTAATTCCAATTACCTGCTTTTGCCACTGCTGCTGGCAGTATAAAACACACCATGTGCTCCAGAAGGGAAGCTGAATCAATGTTGTTGTTTTTTCATTTGATTTGAAACTATTCAACAATTCCTCATGCCAAAAATGTTTTTCTAATAAAATCTTTAATGATCTTAACCTCTCTCTCTTTATTTCATAATGTTTTAGATAATAAATAAATTATAAAAGTGAAGATAAACTATCAATTCCAGTTTTTAGGAGTGAACATTTTTCATGCAAATGGAGAGTGATCGTCACAAATTGTGCACATATAAAGGATGACTGTGAGTGATGAGTTATTGTGGAAGAAAAGGTATGATGCCCCAAAGAGAAGATAAGACTTAATAAGGAGCAAGAGGGTGAAAATGGAAGAAGATAGTATATATCTTATAGTAAGAAGGAATGAAAGTCAGACAGACCAAAAAGAGAGAGACAAAGAGGAGTCAGGTGGAAATGGGACGCAAACAGCCTGAGGGCTACAAATAAATTAGCTACACCTCCTGTTATTGTTTCACTTCTCTTTCCTTTTTTCCAGACCAAACCAAAAGGGACCAAGAGAGCTGTATGAGTTTGAGAGAATCATAGAAACAATACACTTTACAATTACTTGTGGCCCCTTTGGGGGAAGAGCAAACACACAATTTTACGTCATAGCCCCAGATATAAACTACTATAACTACTATAAAAACTATTGATTTTTAATGTCTTCATGTATCAAAATAACACACATTTTAACTTTTATACATCACATTTCTCCTTCATTTCATAAGACACAGAAAATGAAATCAACACATTCCTGTACTACATTGGAGAAGGCCCTGCAACCTCCTTTGTTCCTGTCATGGATTCATACACAGCAGTTTAATGAAACATTTCAAATATAGACATGTATGTGCCTACACTTCATGACACATGAATGTATTTGATGAAAACAGACAAATGAAGCTCAGCACAAATGTTCTCTACGCCTTTAAAAAAAATTTAACAATGGAGTCTAATCCCCAAAGACTCTGTACATTTGTTATTATGCACATGTACAATAAATCTTTGCATATCTGCAACAAAGTCTCTCCTGATTGAAATACAAGCATAACCCAAAACTAATAGGAAAAACACACAACATGATTTTTTTCTACTCTGTTTCTTTATGACCAATTTCTAAATTATTGTTTCAATAAACCCAGATTGGTGGACTACATTTTGGTTGAAAATCCGGGTCTTTTTCACTGTGCTTTTGGATGTAGGGTGTAGGCTGTAGAGGTAGCATTTTAACATTTCATTGTGTGTGAGAAAATCCGTCTCATACAGTATGTAAACTAGGATGAATGTTGGATGCAAAAACCATCAGAGCCACTTAGACAGGATCGAAGAATGAGGACACCTAACCTTTAAGAATATTAAAAGAGAGCATTTCTTTGGATTCAAGTTTACTAGCTGTTCTGTGTCTGACTGGAAGAAATCATTCCACACTAAGGAAATGAAGTGGAAGAACTGATGAGGAATAGACATGTAGGAAACATTGCTTTGAAGACCATTAGTGGCATGAGTGGCAGACAGAAGAGGAATGATGTGTAATTAGAGGAAAACTATAGCATTTGGTTTCCTGAGTGTGCACCCACTTAGCTGGACATTCACTGTAACAACGCAGGCCATTATAGAAAGCATACGCAGATGCAGACACACAGTTTTATGAAAAGACACAATAATTCCTGGTCACACAGATTAAGTCATCAGGTGGGAAATCATTTGAATGGTAAAGGCTTGAAAATGTCAAATAAAAACGTTGAAATCCTAAATATTCTTAATCTTTATAACACACATAAACTGCCATGTTATTGATTGTAGAAGCACTACGTAACACAACTTAGGGCTGTTGAAATATGATGGAATAAAATAAGAACAATCCTATAAAATAGAAATGAAAACAAAATAATTACAAGGAAAAGTGTGCAGTTAGAGCCAACACTTTAACAAGCAGCAGAAATGCCGACATTCTAACAGAGGGGGAAAGATGGAATTCTCGGAATGTCCTAATCAGCCAAGCTGATGGCCTCCAGATAAGAGGAATAATCAGCGATGGGGACAAATGGCTGTTTGCCAATGGAGGGAGATGGGATAAACGTGTGCCCAAATGACACCCATGTAACCAGATCAAAAGCTTTGGCCCTCAGACTGCTGTTTGATGTCTGATTGGAGGGGAAATTATGGGCAATCTAATGCCTGCGTCTGTTTGTGTAAGATATTTGTTTATGATTGAAGGCATGTATCAATGAGATGTGCACAATGTGTCTGTGTTTTGTGTGTGCATATGTGTAACGCATGTCCCAGCACTGCATAACACCTGGCATTTGTTTGGATCCCGTCTGCATGTGTGGTAAGGCCATCTGTGTGTAGGAACATTTCACATCTTCTTTTGTATTGATTTAGTACACCGACTTAATATGTTGAAGATGCTGATCATGATCGGTTGGTTTGAGTTTTGTAACATGATTTGGTTGCTCATTCTCCTGCGGATATATGGCCAATCATAAACAAATTACTGTGAAGCTGAAATATTTCTTGCAGTTTTACAGTAATTTGTTTATAATTGACCATATATCAGGAAGAGTGTGAGAAACCACGTGGACCAAAGCGCAATGCGGCCACAAGATATGTTTGTTAAGTAAAAGGTCCTGACTGCTCTCTAAAGCAAGTTTGCTCTCACAAGAACTTTCTAACTAGAAGGGAAAGAGATAAGCGCATGCACTAAAGGAGAGAAAAATAATAATTGCTAATTTATTTCACAAAACCTTGTGGAATCAGTATTACCAAAGGATCTCTGGTGTGCCTAAACTCTGACACCTTGTGTTTTATCGGTTTTATTTTCTTTTAACTGATTTTGTGTAAAGCACTTTGAATTGCCCTGTTGCTGAAATGTGCTATACAAATAAAGCTGCCTTGCCTTGCCTTGCCTAAACTCTGACACCTTCTTAGGCAGACTTATTGTTGATTTCATGTATTTTCATTTTTATGTCTAAATTTGAATTAATGGATACAGTTTATTTTAAAGTCTCTTTGAAACTGACTCTAATCATTGATTTTATGTGAAGCATTTGACATTGTCTCTCTTATGTAAATTTTGTATGTAAAGCAGTTTTAAATTTGGTCTATAAATTGTGCTGTACTATATGTAAATGTATATGTAAAAACTTGTCTTGCTGTCCCGCCAAATAATGTGTTTACATGCACTTTTAACAGGTGGCTCTGTACATCAGACAGCTGGATGACCTCAATAACTGCTGAGATAATCAGGACAACAAACTGTACTGGCTCAGGTGAGCCTTGGATCAGTGTTTGATGTTGAAAGTTGAGAAAACTGTAGGGAATGACAGCATGCCAGTATCATCTTTTTACTTAATCACAGAGATGTTGCCACGGCAACATTGGCTCTGTCCTTTGGTTCGTCACTACTGGCTGCTTGTGACGAACTGAATCTTGAATGTTGACTGTAAATGTAGGAGAGAAGCAGTAAGGCCTTGATTAACCCTTTTTGGAAAGCTGCTGAGTGTGAAAGCTCGGAGTGCTGCTTTGACTGGTGTCTAGCCCTCAATCACTTGCCCACCACCTACACACACACACACACACACACACACACACACACACACACACACACACACACACACACACACACACAGTGTTCAGTATGTCTTTTTTCATCAATTCCTTCCTTTGCTGCTTTCTTTTGTCTGTAAACCCATTACCACCACTTGCTGGCAGTTGATAGGGCCATCCCACTCTGTTTCTATGTAACTTCTATGTTGCATTGTTTTCTCTTCAGGTTCTCTTTTTCTGTGCTTTCTCTTTTCCTCATTCCTGTCTTCGATTTTTTCATTCTTTTTGGTCTTTGTAATGATTTCCATGTCAACAATTTCCTTTTGGATTACAACCACCAACATTTAAAGAAAACAGACACAACCTTGTCCATAAAAGGCCAACAGACAGAGCCATGCAGAGTTTGGCATGATTTCATTGTACAATTTGATACCAATTACAAACTACAAGACCTGTGAAAAATAAGACACAAGTGAGAGGTCATTGATAGTTTGATGATAAAGGCCATCAATTAAGTCAGTTGAGCTGCCCTGAAAGTGCCGTCCTCTATCCAAGCATTTCAGACTCGATAATGGGGATTTTTGTGTCTATAAATCAAATCACATGCAGAAGTAACTATCACACAGACCAAAGTCTTGCAGCTAATGTGATTTAGCATGTGAGGTTTTATGACCCCTTTTTACTCAAAGTGTCTTACAGCGTCATAAGTACACCATATTTTAAACCATGCATAGTCTCATAGTCTTTGTCATTTTCTAGACTGAAATAAAGAAATGGTCTTTAAATATCAATCAAAGCTTTGACAAAATATTTGAGACCATGAGGTGACATTTTATACGCTTTACCTTTATCTTTTATAAGCCTTTTTGCTAAAAGATAAACAAAAACAAACATAACCATATCCAATAACCTCACCAAACACTGTTGCTGGTGGTCTGCACAAACAAACACAGGAGCACCGAAGCGCTTTGTGGCTGCATGCCTTTACACTTGTGTCTATGACCAGCTGTTGCACATCGGCAAGACTACAGCCAGAAGTGTGTGTGTGTGTGTGTGGGGGGTTGGGGGCTATTTCCTGAGCTGTCTGTTGTGATAACAAGGGATTATGTGTTGCTCTTACGTGCATTTGTGTGCGATACATTGTGATATGATTGCATGCAGACGTAAAGATGAACACTGATTTGTTGCTTCCATTCTCTCACTATCTAATTGATGTGATCTGACAAGTGATGGAGTATTGCAGTGGGCTCTATAATGGAGGGCAACCCCACGCCAATTCAATTTAATCATCCATGATATCTAATGATTCAAAACAGAGTTATGAAAGCTTTTCAAAGTGATACTGGAGTCTTAACAGTTTTTCCGATTGATTTTCCATCTTCAAGGCATCCATTGAAGTCAAATCTACTCTCATACAATATGACACACTCTGTAAAGGTTTTGCCAAAGTGTAATTTAAGTTTGTGCTAAAAAAAAAAGTTGAATATGCTTGTTGCTATTTCAGGTTGAGACTTTTCAAGGAACTACCAAATACTGAATTCAGCTAAATTGTTGCAACAACTTGATTTGGGGATTTCACAAAGTGTCAATTCTGTTTATTCTTCAGTGAGGAACCTTGCTTAGATTTTCTTAGGTATTACTTTTATGTACTGTATATCATACCATTTTTATTAATAATAATAATTATTATATTTATAATAACTTTATTTGTATAGCACTTTTAAAAACAAAACTTTACAAAGTGCTTAGACAGTGCAAATAAAGGCTATGCAAATCAATACACATGAATACACCTCAAATCAAAACACATCCATAAATAAAAAACAATGTTATTTTTGTCAAAAAACACATCAGCTAGAATATCAGTGATCTAAAAGATGAAATTTGAAAATATCTGACATTAACTCTGCATAAGGCTTTTAAAGCTATTTCAGTAAAAAAAAAAACCATTACTTTAGCCAATTTTAATCTTAATTTTAAAACATTTTTTTTACGTTCAGTAATTTAAAAGTTACTCTCCATGACACTCGCTCCACGCCAGAGTCTGACTGAGAGAAAAAACAAAACCATCAGAGAATTTGAAACATAAAGGCACTTTTGGCTTAAATAACAAAATTAATAGCAGGACTTGGACCATGACAAGTGTTCTTTGAGATTGCCAAAAGAAGCAAGAGAAAGAGAAGAAAAGATTTGTGTGTGTGTGTTTGTGTGTGTGTGTGTGTGTGTGTGTGTGTGTGTGTGTGTGTGTGTGTGTGTGTGTGTGTGTGTGTGTGCATGTGTGTGTGTTGAAGAGAATCAGAGTTCAAGAGCGAGTTAAAATTCACAGAGAAGAGAGAGAAGAAATTAAAGAAGAAAAGAGCAAGTGCAGCACATTGTGTGTGTGATCACATGGGATGTGCGTTTTTGCACGTGTTCCAATTTACTCTGTGTGTGTGTTTGTGTATACAAATGCAAGTAAGGGATGGTTTGATCTTGAGTTAAAGTGTGTGAAGAGATTTTCCATCCATTAGGGTGGCCGCACTCCCAGACACACACGCACACGCACACACACACTCTTGAGAAGGAAGGAAAGTCACCAGTCCACTGACTTATAACTCAACTTAGATAAATATACTAATTATATAATATATAATATATATCCCACTTTCGATGGGTCTTTTGTGTGCATACATGTGTGTAAAATTATCATGAACTTGTGATAATTACCTACTCATTGGGCAACAAGGAACCCACATCTTGAACAAACAGCAAGAGAGAGAGAAAGAAATCCGTGGAGAAGAAGGAATGATAACAAAACAGTCTACTACACCTAATGAGGCATTCATACATGTCTAGTGCCTTGCTCAAGGGCACCCTAAAAATGAAACTAATTTCCTTTTCATGACAGATAGGCCTATTCTTAGTCAGCTGTAGGATTTTAATTCCTGGCCCTGCTGTGTTACAACTGCCACCTCCATGTATTAAATTGGTTTAATCAGAAAAAAACGGACTCTCTGGAGCTGGTTTACTTCTCAAACAACCACAATCAAACCATGAAATATGTAATATGTTGCGGGAGGTCCCTATTAGTCTCCTGTTATCCATAAGCCCTTACATTTTAAGATTTAGGAAAAGGACAGAGATTTCTATTTTTAGGCTTTTCTGTTATTTGGTGACTCTGGAGTTCAGATGCTGTTGTGATTTCCCAAACTAAACAAGTCAAATGAGTACACACTAGCCAGTCTGAATAAACCACTAGGCTTTGTGTGAACTTCTGTTCTAAATCAGTACTTAAACTCAATAACTGTATGAATTTGAGATTTTTTTGTTGTTAAGAGTCATTATAAGTCTTTCTGGAAAAGAAAGTCAGCAAAAAAAAAAAAACTAAAATGTAAAATAAATGCAATTACTGTCTCCCTGGAGGCGACTAATCTACAGAGTAAAAGTTTAATCATGGCTGTATGTTGTGACTATGAGCAGCCTGCAGCCTTGTTGCGGAAAAGAGCGCTACGTAATGGAATATTAGTGGATCTCGTGTCTGGCTTCCTACTGTAGCTGCGTTTCATCTCTTGTTGGACACACACACACACACACACACACACACACACACACACACACACACACACACACACACAGTAGTGGTGTCTGTGAGCTGCCTGCGGTCTGGACAGCATCACAGGCTGTGGTCAACACTGTGGTGTCTGGGTTACACACAATTTACACTTGTCTTCAAAGACACACAAACACACACCGGTACCAAGTGGAGACTGTGGCCGTGTAACAAAGTAAGTAAAGTGTTTTTTACAGTCTTGCAGTGGTAAGTAAAGAGTCATATAAAGCCCAAAATCACAAATCAAAAATTTAGGCTCAGAGGGCTTTATGGTCTGTAAAAACTGTAACCCTCGATTCGGATATGGAAAAACAATAAACAGAAATAACGATAAATAACGAGATGCAAAGGACAAACGGGCAATTCATACCGGCAATTCATACTGTTAAACTAGTTAACTTAGTTAAACTAAAATATTTTAAATGATTTCAGAGTTTGATATTAATTAATAAGTTGTAGATTTTTTATGGCAGGTATCTGTGTGCTGCCATCACACATCAGTGTTTAAAATCTTCACAATGCAAGACCCTCCTGCTTTACAAATTATGCAGCTAAGCAATGTTCAAACATGTTTATTCAAATTTTACAATGACCAAAATTACCAAATATGAATCTTTCTGGGGTAAGTTTTTCTCTCTACTTTCTTTGTGAAATATTGGCTAATTTGAACAGTTATTGAAATTTAACCATGTGAGACATTTAGATGCAAATTGCCTCTGTAGTGGAACTGCTGACAACTTATAGACATCTGAAACATTACAAGGTAGACTGTGTTTTGTAAAAAGGTGACACGCCAAAAACACAGGCTTAATCTTTGTAAATGTATTGTATTATTCAAACTCATATCATTAAATATGTTCATCTGCAAAGTAACTAAAGCGGTCAGATAAATGTAGTGGAGTAGACGTTTCAGAAATAATCAATAGAAGTACCTCAAAACTGTATTAAAGTACAGTACTTGAGTAAATGTACTTAGTTACTCTTCACCACTGAGAAAATGATTTATAAGCCAGCACTGTAAATACTGGTAGCTGCAATCTCTTTGGCTCGCACACTGCTGATTAAAAAGTAAAGTCAAATTTAGCTTTCTGACCTTGCCTTAAAACATGATCCATGAGCACTTAGTCACACACAAATGATGTCAAACACACATGCGTATTCGTGCACAGCTAGAAACCATGCACATGGTGATTTTAGGAAAACTATGTCAGCTAAATTAATTGTAATGGGGAGGTTTGCAACCTGAACTGAGCCTGAGAGGACCAGATCATGTGGCAAAATTTAGATTATTGTGCTTTGGTTTGATTTGGCACGTGCATTTTTTTCATAATGAAACTTTAGCTCTATGCAACTGGTCAATAAATCACTTACCAATACAACTCATCAGAAATTAGAAGTTAGAAGCGCATTGTAGTGTGTAGGGACCCTATTTATTAATCTATGCTTTGGTTTTTGGTTACAGTAGAGTAAGAGGATATGATTTAATTTAATTTTTTTATTTGTTTATTAATCCCCAGTGGGAAAATTACAATTTACACTCTGCGTACACACTTTGTTAATAAATCACCCACAGGCCTGAAATACACACACATGCTCAGGACCTATACATGCACTAATGGAGAGATGTCAGAGTGAGGGGGCTGCCAGCTGAACCAGCGTCCTGAGCGGGTGGGGGGGTACGGTGCCTTGCTCAAGAGCACCTGGCAGTGACCAGGAGGTGAAGTAGCAACTCTCCAGCCACCAATCCACACTCCGTATTTTTTGGTCCATATGGGGACTTGAAACAGTGACCCTCCGGTTCCCAACCCAACTCCCTACGGACTGAGCTACTGCCACCCAAATGATGCATGTTTTCAGTTCTCTCAGGTTACGTTCTGGTGATTAGCATCCTTAATTCACCTCTTTAGACTTTCTTACTTCAGCATCTGCAGCTGCTATATACAGCAAATGTTTCTCTGACTATTACCACTGTTTGTGCCAGGATAATTTTGAACATGCTGAGGTACAAGAAGCAGCTAAATGCCACATGTATGAAAAACTGGTGAGGTGGTTTGGGTCCAAGAAGACAGATAGATGATGGTAGTGAGGTCTATAGATAGTGAAGGTTATTATACATAGCACTGCAAACAGTGTCTGGTGGCTGTGGTGGGAATCCGGGTCAGCTGTGAATTCCTTAGTGATAACTGTAAGTCATTAGAAATGTTTGTGTAAAGGAAACAGAAAGTAAGAGATTGAAAGAGAGATAAAGACTTGTGCTGTTTGAAGATCACATAAGGGTCTGTATTTGCATCATAAATATCAAACTATATTAAAAACACTGCTGTTTTGTTTTCTAACTTGTCTCTAAATACGCATCTCAACAGCTGCTTTGGAGGTACAGTATGGGTGCGGCTGCAGAGTATCACTCACTCAACTTAGTGTATGTAAGATGCGTGGTGTGGGGGTGTAAAGAATACACCTTCCCTTTTTAACTGCCCTACATTCCCTATGCCCCCTCCCCACACACACACACACACACACACACACACACACACACACACACACACACACACACACACACACATACGAAATGCTGTCTGTATATGAGTTATGACCGGGCGATCTCATGTGGTCTTTGACCCTTGAACCTTTGTCTCATTGCAGTCTTAGTGCTCCTTCTCCCCGGGGCCCACACTGGTAGAGATTTCAGCATGTGCAAGTGTGTGTGTGTGTGTGTGTGTGTGTGTGTGTGTGTGTGTGTGTGTGTGTGTGTGTGTGTGTGTGTGCGTGCGTGCGTGCGTGCGTGCGTGTATGTATGTGTGTGTGTGTCTTTTTTTCTATACAGTTGAATGTTCATGGGCATGTGTGCATTTGTGTGGTTGTGTGTGTACTTGTTTCTCCTGCAGCATCTGGAACATATTCCCACTTCACCACCGTTTATGGTAGAGCCATCACCAGCAGGATGCATGGACATCTATGGAGCTCACGGCTCCAGCTCTCTGCATTTAAGAGCGCCTGGAAGAGAGGCCCCGCTCAGGCCATGCCTTGCCCCCACAGACGCACCCATTAACGGGCTCGCAAGCTGGGGTAGTGGCCCTATTTACCAGCTTTAATGGCTAGAAAAGGTGAAGGGGGAATATCACAGAAAGTAGCTTTGCGGTTGCAGGTTAGAATCCACTCACTGTATTCCTGTTTTCTCAGTGCAGGTGTTCAGCGTCTGATGTAAAGTAGAGCGCTGGCAAAATGGGTCTACTTGTCAACGGAGGCAATAAACGCCTGTGTCAGCTCTTATTTATCGATTTTTCCCACTGTTTTGTTTGGGATTACATAATATCACCAAGCAGTACATAAACAGAGCTGTCAGTCTTGCTAATGAGGGCTCACTCTGCATAAATGCTTCAAGTAAATGGATATAAAGTAGAGCTACATGCCTGCAGAAAAGCTGCAGAGCTCGTTTGTCATGTCAAAATACTTATTAGCACACAGTGAAGCTCTTTTAAGGCAACTATAATCTGGTATAAACATCATAAGTCTTTGGTAATAGTTGCCATGGGAAAATTAAGAAAGAACAGCTTGACATACTGGAACAGACTGGAGAGTAGACACAGGCTCTAAAACAATGTGTTTAGTTAAACAGCAAGCATCAGCTCTTGTTAATATTGTATATAATTACATTTAGTGCTGCTTGTTGTATTCTTCATAATGTTGCTGATCTCTTTGTTCGGTCTGGTGACTATTTGAATCTGTTTTGCAGTGTGTGTTTTACCTCTTGTAGGAGTTTTCAATAGGATAGGAATTTTCCACTGTGTAATCATTAAAGTACTACTATTTTACATCTAATCTGGTAATACTATACTTTTGTATCTACTGTCCATCACACTTCTATTGCCTTCTCTATTACAACTATGGCCAGGTGCGTAGCACAAAATTCTGGGCCCTGTAGAAAACATTCTCTATGGGCCCCTACCCACATCCATAGCTATTCCTTCTAGCATCTTTCTGGGCCCTCCTCACATGAGGCCCCTGGGTACTCAGTCTCCTTTCCAGCCCCCAGTCTTGACTATGGTTGTGGAGGTGCAGTAGATGGTCTACTGCTCACAGGGTTGATCCACATGTCAAAGTGCATTTTGTCAATACACTGGACAACAAATTGCTCCTGATGGCGTGTGGCTGAATGAGCGGCACAAAACCTTATAAAACATGTAGCCATTTTCATCTACTTTTGGCAGCATAGAGATTTAAGAGATTTGGGTTTTGAAAATTAGGCCAAATAAGACCATGTTTGACAAAATTTAAAACACTTTAATAGAACTGATTGTAAATACATTACATATTCGTCTTTAAAACAGTTTAGATAATGAGTGGATGGATTGAGATGTTAAATGATGAATTGCAGGAACTTATAACAACATAGATTTGAAAAATATAAACATAATACATAAGTTTGTTTCTTCGTTTGAAAAGCCTCAAAACAGAAGCCACTCGGAGCGAGAATCAGGGCGTGACTGTGGGTTTTTGTAAAATCACTCTGAAGTAACTCTACTGCAGTCAAATTGCTGAGGATCTGTTTCCAAACAACCTGTATCCAGGGCACAGCACCTAGGTTTGGGGTCTGTCTTGGTTCTATTCTTGGTTCTATTTACAGACTTTCAAGACTTTCACTGGCTTTATTTCTAGCCATGGTCTCCACTGAACTCTAGAAAACCCTTCTGGCAAGCGGGCAAGCTAAATGCAAAGCTTTGTCTTGTCAACAAGGCTGTTTGTTTGGACACTTTCTCCAGATTGGGCGCATTAAACTTTAACACCAGCAGTAGGGAGGAACGAGGGGGTCTGCCAGGGAAGAGCAGAGGGAGAAAGCTGGGTGGTGTCTGCAAACTGTGCTGCAGTCAATTATTTACGTGCAACTGAACTGACAAAAATGCCTTCCTCACACTCTGTTACCCACTGTTCTGACCTTTGTGTCTTGTACTGTATGTTAGAGAAAGTTTTTTAAAAATTGATTAAGAAGGATTAAAAACTCTTTCTGTACCCAAGAGGGACAACCAATGAGGATATAATGTGATCCAATGTGCTATTTTTTACACTACAGTGTGTTTATAGAAAAGTATAGATGAAGTGTTTTTTTGGTTTTCATTACTTAATTACAGAAAATGAAAAATAAGTATGTACCCTGTAAATGCTGCTGCTGGCACCTGTTTGGCAATTTGGTAGCACAATGCATGATGATCAGTAAAATTTCATCAAAAACTGGCAACTATGGCCGGTCAGTTTTAGATTTAATTTTTTACCTTTAATTTTAGCACCAACATCAAGTTTAGATTTGACATTGTCAACATGAAAAGAGAGGAAACAGTCTGCAGCCGACTCTGTGAGGCTTTACTTAGGCACCAATGTTGGCATCAGCATGCTAACATGCGTACAGTGACTTTGGTTTAGGCTGTTAGCATGTTAACTTATGATAATTAGCATAACATACAAAGTCCAGCTGAGGCAGATGTGAATTTTTGTAGGTATTTGATCATAAACCAAAGTATTGGACAAATTAAAATTTTGACCTGATGATTGCGCTGAATGAAAAGTCAAGGTATCACAAAAGTTATTACAATTCATCTTTAGAGGAACATTAACGTCTGTACCAAATTTCTATCCTGGGAAAACCCTGACGAACTTCCGGCAAATTTGAGATTTGCTCTGCAAGTCACTTTGGCCAAAAGCCCATTCAAGCCTATTTTAAATTTTTCTAAATCAAGGCACCAATCACAGCCGTTGAGGCTTTATACGATGACGATAGTGCAGTGACAGCAATCAGCTTTTGTTTACATTCAACATGACAGCCACCGAAGCGCAGCAACCCGTCGCTGCTACGTCACCCGGAACTTTGGTCTGATTGGTTGAAGGACTATCCAATTGCACCCAGATGCATTTGAGTGGGGTCCCTTGGTGATACCCCTTTGGAAATGGGCTGTGAACCTTCCCCAGACCCACTCTCAGTTACAACTGAGAAGTGTCTGGTATAAACCAGGCTATCAAATATCACAACAATTCAATCAATAGTTACTGTGGCATTTCACTAAAAATCACAAATACAAAAAAAGTATTTTCAGTCTATTCAGTACAATACATAGTCTGGGAACCATGAATCTCTGTAAAAAAAAAAAAAAAGTGCCATTTTGTAGATTTTTTGATATTTCACTTAATAAATGAGCACTTTGATCTGCTGGTGGTGCTAGATGATAAGTCAGGGGATCATCAAAGTAGACTTCATCCTGTGGGGACCATGAATATCAGTATTTTGGAGAATATTAAGTGTATTATATGGCTACTGTGGCATTCAAGAAACTCAATCAGTGACATGAATTGGCTATGACAAAGAAGTAGTCGAGGTTATTGCCTTCACACTACCTCGAACAATGGCGATGGGATGTTATATCAGTAATAACTTATAGTATGGCCTGGAAGGCTAGCTGGATTCCGACTTTTCGAAAAGTCAGTGCAACAATATGAGTCACGGACCAAAATGAAAGTGTGACTCATTTTATGAGGCTGCAAATATCATGCGTTTCTGGGAGCCAGATGCTGCCGCTGGTATTCAAACACATGAAACGTCTCTGTTCTTTCTGCTCTGTAGTGCCACAGCTTATCAAAGCGGTGTCGGTGAGAAAATCCCTGGAGTGAGCAGAATGTCAAATATTATACAGTTTTGTGTTAATCCGAAAATGGGAAAGTGCTGTTTTGTCATGGAGGAGTACTAGCATGTATGCTTGCGGCTTAAAAAGAAATAATTTCTTTTCAGAGGACCATATTGTATGTCATCAGTGAGCTTGTAGAGTGGGACTGGTGGTGTGCTACTCAACAGAGAAAAAAACGCTACACAGTGTTGTCCTCAGTGTGGTATTAGGGAAGACAAACTAGGACAGAGGCTTTCAAACATTACAGTGATTTTTGTTTACTTTCTCTCTCACTGTATGTTACAACTGCAGTTCTACCAGTTTCCCTCTATGTTCACACATGCTAATCGCTGAGCTGCAACCACCAGTGGATTTAACCCACAAGCTATGTCTTGGTTCTCTAATTTAATTGGACTCACACTAAGACTGTTTAACCAAAGATATGAGATGCTGTGTGAAATCTTTGTTGCGTAATATGTTGAAAGTAGGGCTGTAACAAGATTGTTGTCTCTCTACAAGAAAACAACAGCTCCAGCTGCACAGAGCAATCATGCAGCCGATCATATGTAGACTGCCAAAAGAGCCTTTCAGACCTTTGGTCTGCAACAGCTAGCCTGGATCCGCCCTCCTATGTACTTAGGCTCAATTTTCATTTCCCTTCAGTACTACGTCTGGGTTCACGGTATAGTGTTGGGTTTTCTCCAGCCAAAATTTTGGCGGTCCAGTCAGCGAACAGAAGAAGTGGCTGAGAACAATGACGTTGAGGTTGTTCGCTAGAGTTGTAGTTCCATAATGGCGGCAGAGAAAGATACGAGTGACGCCATTCGGCCCGTTGTGGCAACACTGCCGATTATCCAAAAGTGAAAGCCAGAGCAAGAACAATCTTTGCTGAGTTTTGTTGCTGGCCATGGTGATGTTGCCCTCCTCCCCACAGGGTTCGGGAAAAGTTTGATTTTCCAGCTCGCTCCGTTAGTGGTGAAGGAGTGGTGAGGCTAAGGCTAACGCTAGCAATGGTAATGCTAAATATAAGCCTTCTCAGGCTCCCCCTCTTGGTGCGCATGACATACGTCATGAAAAAACGTTAAAGATTGGTTATGGTGCCATAACCAACCAACTTTAACAGAGTACCCGCCTTAAAGGAAGTTAACACTTGTCAATTGAGAGTGGCCAGACTCTCTGTACTCTCTGGACCAGGCTAGGCAACAGCACCATTGTGCACTGCATCCCATTGTTTCCAATAGCTCAAAAACTTTGGGCACAGTGCAGTGCAAACCGTGTCTGTTCTTAAGGGCCTTTAAGGCCACCCTGAAGAAAACTAACACCAGCGAGCGCAAAATCAAACTGTCTTTAAATATCTGAAACAAATAGTGGATATATAAAAGATAGAAATCTGTCCGGAGAGTTGCTTTACCAAATAAGTAAAGTTAAAGACACAAATACACAAATCATTTGTCCTAAAGTCTTTTGCATGGCACCAAAGGAGTCATATCACAAAACTATTTATACTTAACGGCAAACTTTGAAAGGCAAAATAGCAGTTTTGTGTCATAGTCCAACCTTATTTATTGTAAGCAGTACAACAACAGAGGAGGCAAAGATCTATTGAAATGCATTGTTCTGTGTGGTGTAATCCAGTCAAAAAGCACTTCCTTAGCCCTAAAGTATAATCCTTTTCCCCTTAGCTACTGTATTGTTAAAGATGTAGCTGGTCTTACAGTGAGTGCAGCTTGTTCTATTTTGAATACGATGATACAGATAAACAAACATCATATGTCATTGCCAATAAGTTTGCTCCCAAACTAATATAATAATAATTCTTGCCAGCACTGATCATAAGCAAAGATTTGTTTTGTATTATTTCCCCTCTGTGAGCTGGTAGATATGTTTTCTAACAACTCACTACTGCCTGACTCATGGCGAAGGATTCATGGCAGCAGCTGCTCTGAGGCGTCATAATTCACATGCAATGATAGATAATATAAACACAAATGCAGGCAGGGACCTTGAATGTGCAGGCTTAAGGCATAGTGAGGTGAGACTGCGCACACGCACGCACGCACACACACATCCTAGGAGCAGCGGACAGCTACACATACAGCATCACACCTGCACACTTGCACATGCACACAGACATAAATCAGTACAGCACATACATTTTCTTATTTTCTTACATAAAGACACACACACACTGAGATGTAGACAATACATATGCACATACACACACATATTAAAGATCTCAGCCCTGGACATTTAACATCCATCTGAGTTGGCCCTTTTTAATGTACTGAGCAACAACTGGTGTGAGAAACAAAAGAGACTGAGTGAGATATTCATTAAAGAGAGCTTCCCTCCTGCAGCCAACTGGCTTAGGCCCTGAATGGTTTTAGCAAAGCTCAGAATCTTTACCGTGGAATTTTTTTTGTACTAAACCCTGATCATAGCATCATTGCTGCATACGAACCAAATGTGTTTTCAACAGAGTTGTTGGAGCGAAGCTTGACAGTTGGCAGCATATTTTGTGTGCACATGCCCACTCCCCTGGATCCCAAACAACAACAAATGCCACCGGATGACAGAGTGTGCCTGTAAACATATTGTTACCCTGTTTGTTCATTCAGTGGCATCACAATTCCATTATTATTAGGTAAAAACTATATTTATACTATATTATATTTCCTCTCTTGCCCTCTTCCCTGTTCCCCTCCTTCTTTCTGCTCCTGTTTTCGTTCCTACAGAGGATTTTCCCTCCTCAATGTATTTATAGCCTGTCCTGTCAGAGTTGAGCTCTGGATGTGACAATCATAGTGGATCTGATCGAGTTACTCACAACAGCCTCTCTTATACATGTGGATCAAGTTCCTAATGTGTGCTGGAAGTTCCCAAGCTCATGTTTTTAACCTCCAGGTTGCTGGTTGTTGTTAATGGAAGGTTCATCCTAATGAAAACTGTTTTTAAAACTTCACAACTAAATCAATGGATAATTGACATTATGTTAATTAATTAATTATTCTTCTGAATTTTAAAATAACTAAAGAACATATGTGAGTCAGAGTGTTGTATCTGGATATATATTGCTTTATGAGCATGTGTGATTTCTTAGATGCTGGCAGGTTCTCTACAGTATGCTATATGTAAATTCAGCAGGTGGTTACACACAGACACTTGTCATTTATTTCACAAAAACACACACACACACACACACACACACACACACACACACACACACACACACACAGTGCGTCTTCTTTGTGGGGACCCATCACGTATTAATAATGCATTCCCTAGCCCCTTACCCTAACCTTAACCATCACAACTAAATGCCTAACCTTAACCCTCACCCTAACCATAAACTAAGGCTGGCTACACACTGGCTGCGTTGCGTGAGCGTGGTGTTTCTGTAGCGTGTCAGCTGCATTAATTTTTCTATGTCCTACACACCTGAAACGTGTCCGACGCGGTGCTGTTAGGTCACGTACAGGAAGCCTATCACAGGGTATAGCACTGATAGGTTCAAGCTCAGAAAAATGGGTAAACATAAATAAATAGGCTATTGATTTGATTAAAGCAAGATAATGTTGGCAGTATTGACGGCAAAATAGGTTACAGAATATTTAGTTCTGCATTGATGTCAAAACCTAGAAACTTTCAAACATCAACATATCATTTATTAATATGTATTTGTGTCAACATGACATATGAACATCTTTTCCTATTCTATTTTGCCTGAAATGCTTCTAACACGCTTGCTTGTCGTGTGAGGAATAGGGTTCTATTTCTAGCATGCACGCATTTTCGGCGTGGCTCGAGACGCGCGTGAGACGTGCGTGTCACGCAGGCAGTGTGTAAGCTCTAACCTGTTAACATGGGAGCTGAAATAAAAACGGACACGCCACGCATCCAGTTTGTGGCCGGCATAATTCTAACCCTAATACTAAAACCAAGTCTTAACCCTCCAACAGCCCTTTAAAGTTGTGGGGCCCAGCATTTTGGCCCCACAAAGAAGCTGTCGGAAGTATACTGAACTCCCGGTTTTGGACCCCATAAATATAGTTATACGAGAACACACACACACACACACACACACACACACACACACACACACACACACACACACAATTCAAAATACATTCAGTGAGATACAAATACAAACAGACTCACACGCATACTGTTCATATACAGTAAAACCACAGGATCAGAGTAGTGCCTGCTCTCGGTGCAGGCCCAAACAAAACCGAATGACATCGGTCAAAGGTCACAGCCAAACTCTGACGTTGCTTGTTCATGTCTGAAACATCTCTAAACATCCATAATCCTGGTGGGATTAAGTTTAGTGAGGCTGAACAGAGACATCAACCTCCACTCTGTTAGACTGTATCCCTCGCTTCTTTCCTATCACCACCCTCCTGCCATCTCTCCACTTTCCTCTAGCACTCTCTTTACTCTTAAGTGCAGAAACTCAGGGCCAAAGATGGAAACACAAAACACATCTACATACTTTACATCAACTAAATGCTTTCTTTTATTTGACACATCAATCTGCTGTGGAGTACATGTCAAGTATTGTTGAGGTTAAATAGGTGGAAAAAAGAGCAATATTTGTATTGTGAAAGTGGTACAAAAGTGCAAGTTACCAGAAACAGAGGGGCCTTGTGAATAAAGTGACCAGTTTCACTTTTAGTCCCACCATTATTCTTGTAATATGACCTGCCAAAGAGTATATGAAAATGTGAGTTTTGCTAAATATATTTCTAGTAGTTTGGTGAATAGTGACCTCTTGCAGGGCTAGCTGCCAGCTGATGCCTACACTGTAGCGGGCGTGCTAAGCACTAACTTGCTAGCCAGTCTAGAATATGCCAACGTTATGTCAAAATAGCTCCTCCTACTTTTTCTGCAACAAGCTGTTTACTCCCTCTGGCCTTTTGCTCTGGATTGTACATCAGTTCACCAAAAACAATTATACACAGTAAAAGGGAAACAAAGCTCTCTGAACTAATGAATGTGCTGACTGTCGATCTGTGACGGGACAATGGCTTTACCGTTTATTCAAAAGACATAATTATACTATCAACTCTCATTAAAGTCTGCAAACCATGTCTCTTTTGTGGAACTGTTCATACTCACTGTATAAATGTCTTTCTGTTGGTCAAAGTTCACCAACATTGAACTTGGCACAACAAATTCACAACAAATTCACAACAAATTCACGCAGATTATTTTGCCTCTGCTAGCAAATCCACTTATTGTGACAATTCAACATTCACCATCACAATGAGCTTCAGAGCTTTGATTCTAAGCCAGAACCCAACTGGTCAAGTCTAGGCTCTAATTTCCCACTATTTCCATCCATCCATCCATCCATTATCTATACCTGCTGATCCTTTGCAGGGTCAGGAGGTTGGAGCCTATTCCAGTCATGTTATTGCATTTTATGAAATATTCAGGACCTGATAAGCTTACTATGCATTAGCATATTACCTCTATTAAAAGGACACAGATAAAGTGATGAGCATGTTGGTGCCTCAAGGACAGCTTGGCTCTGCCCCCACAAGGAATGTGATATACCAACTTTGACAATATTGGCAGCAGAGAGATTTGTAGCCTTCACCAAATATTGAAGATACAAAAATCCTTTAGGATATGGAAAAAAAGTTTGGAATTGTATATGTGTGTCACTATGAAAATAAATGATTTAAATCAAATATTTAATATGACTGGGTTCATTACTGTAAATGCTGCAGTGGTTAGACTTTGCCGTGGGTTTATTTGGAATCAGTCATTTCAAGGTCTGAAGAACATTCAAAAAGTCAAATTATTTAATATATTTTTTTATTTACATAATTACATCCACAAACTATTATTTGATGTCCTATCTCACTGAAAACAATGTTGTTCTAAACTTTGCTAGTTAGTTACTATAGTTACTTTAAAGATACAAGCCACCTTTTATCTCTTCCCCTGAGACAGGTCTGTCTTGTATAAAGTGTGTGTGTGTGTGTGTGTGTGTGTGTGTGTGTGTGATGCCATGTGACAGGTAACGTCCTAGGGCTACTAAAGGATTAGCTCTCCTCATTCCTGTGCTATCACAAGCCTCTGACCACACCACTGAGACCACTAAACTCAACCCATTCACGCATACTAATCCTGTCCGTCTGTGAGTCCTGCTCTGAGGGTGTGTGTCTGTCTATGGGATGTGTGTAGAGAAATGTGATAAATGGGGAATAGTAATACAGTATAGACAATTTTTGGAGAAAGACGATATAGGTTTAAAGATGGGCTTACAATTGCATGATTACATAAATCACTAAATTGTTCTTTCGGTGTTATGATATCAGACTACATTCATAGTTTCCAGAAGAAAAGAAGACTTTGGTGATCCCATGACTTTATCTTTAGTGCCACCATGAGGTTGACATTTGTGGTTTTGAGTGAAGTGTCTCAACAACTATTGGATGGATGATTGGACATTTGCACACATTGTGTTCCCTTCAGGATGAACTGTAACAGGTGATTCTCTACGCACTGTTCGTTTTTCTACCGGATGAGTGTTGGGGTCTTTAGTCAAAAAAGCCTTGACACTGCCTTTGCCATTTTTCTATGTCCATCCAAAATGATTGGGAAAAAAGGTATGACCCTCCCCAACAATTTATTGAAGCCTTCTGTTCTGGTTTACACTTTGCAAAGATGTACAGATACAGATTGTTTTTTACATCCATGACATACATGACTAACCTCTGCCTTCTCATCTTACACATCACACTCCACTATTACGGTGGCCATTTCAGTAGATTTACTCACTGACATTGTTATGGAAACACAATAAGCAGGGAAGCTAAATGTACACACCCTGTGTTACTGCATTACTTAAAAGTTACTCCTCTAGTAAACTAGTATTCACATGAAATAAAACAATAAAACATTGAGACCAACAAAGCACACTGGGTAATAACAAGTTCAACATATGAACTGGTTGTTATGGACTTGACACTAGGTGTTTAAACTTTAGCATATGTAAACCGAAGCTAAGCACTATCCAAAACTCCATTTCTCAGACGAGCATCAATTTAGGAGTTTGCATGCTCCCACTCTGTCCTTCTCTAATGACTTAAAAAGGCTGTCGTTTGCACAATTTCACAAATAATCACCGGCACCGAAAGGATATTTGAGTCGGGTATGGCTGCAGCCTGGACACCTCGCATCTCATGCACTTCCAGCTACGTGCTGTCCGCGAAGCTTTGACTTTTCAAAATAAAAGCTTGCGTCTGGTCTACTATGGTTTCGTACGTTGGTGTTTTCAATGTTTTTTAACTAAACGGTACAGCAATCATGCTAATGAATACAATTATTTTTACAGCAAATGTCTTAGTTACAACAAAATGGAACTAGCAAAGCAACAGCTCAAATTGTCTGACTGACTAAACAGGAAGAGACCCATCTGCTAGCGATGGGGGCCGAGGCAGAGAGAGCTACATGGAAAAATATGCACCAAACAAGCTACTTTGAAATTTTGCTGTTTTCATGAATACAAAAGTTAGGTGACCCTCCCCCCTTGACTAAAAAGTTGGATGACCCTCCCCTCAACAATCATACAACAGTCATACATGAACAACACTATAATACCCACAATTCCAGCCTACAGCAAGAATCACACAGCTTGGCAGTTAGTTTGAAGAGCTGTAAAACTCCAGTAAAAGACATTTAAAAGCCTCTGAGAATTTTTACACACCTCGGATCAGATTGTGTTTCCACTTTTAAAAAGAGAAGAAACGACAAGAGTATAAAGGGAGAGACAAATGGGGAAATAAAAAATAGGAAGGGGAAGAGCATAACAATTAATAAAACGTTAGTAAATCATTTAAATTAAAGACTAACCTCTCGCAGCCTGTGAAGGAAGCCAAAAAAGAAAATCACAAAGACAAAGACAGACAATATTGTAAAATATAATAAAGCATGGAGTCAGAAAGAGAAATGATGTACAGTTTAAAGAGATGAATTGCATAAGCTCAAGCAGATGGGAATGACGCAAAGGCATACATATAGCAACGCACAGGCAGCGTGTGAACACACACATGCGTCACACTCCCAAAAGGGGAGAGGAAGGCAAGCAAGAGCCGAAAGAGTGAAAGAAAGACAATAAAACATATGAAAAGTGCCAGAGCAGATGAAAGTAGTGGCACATAAATGAGAGCTCATAGACTGTTGCCTGGAGCAACAGAGGAGACAAATTAAGCTATGTTTTCACTGCCACCACACCAGATGTAATGATATTTACAGGTATAAACTGCTAAACATAAATATTTGATGCATGACAACACACACACACACACACACACACACACACACACACACACACACAGAGCTGGCAGTGAGTTGATCAATTGCCAACTTCATATTGTGCAGATGAAAAGGGCTGGTGGAGAGAAACCCATGGAGAGAGGACGACTATTTCTGGACTCCATATCAGTCAGCTCCTTCTCCCTGGTGACTGCAATATTAAAGGGAGGCGGGCAACAGGTGGCATGAAATATGTACAGCATCATTAGAACTGACCAATGAGTCCACAGAGAGGGGAAAAAGAGACGGGAAAAAAGAATCTTTACACACTATGTCATGCTGTTGTCCTCTTAGGTATTTTTGCTAAATTATTTAGTCTGTCCTTTGTTTGTACTATTGTTACAACTGTAACATAGCAAAAACTAGCTTTATTTAACTAGAGAAACTTTCTTGAGTGAAAAATTGAAAATGTGTGCACACATTTTCATATGACAAGATAGCTGTTTTTCTTGAAGACGTGTTGGAGGCGGGCTGGTTCACACAAACTGTATTAAGTGTATTTTTAATGATGTTTGTATGTGTCAATCCACTTTTAAAAAATGTAACTACGGAGAAAGAGCACTAACAATGCCTGTAACTTATTGTGTAGAATAGACTATTTTTATTGTGGCAATAATCACAAATACTGGCCAAATATCGTATTTCATGTACTTTTTAGCTGCTTCAAACAAACTGGTTCCACAGGGGAATGCTTTTCATGTAAAGCAGCAGCAACAGGAAAAGTTCAGCCGTCTTCACGCAGGAAATACTCCAATGTGGCTCCAATACAGTAGAAGAAAAAACACAAAGATTAAGTTACAAGCTAACAAAGTACTAAAAGCTGAACATAACAATTTACCAATTGAAATATATTCTGACTGGAACAACAACAACAACAACAACAACAGTATTTGCTCTTTGTATGATGTTCTTAGTACACTGATTATAAGGGCGCAGAAGAAAATTGCTCTAGCAGTCTATTGCTCTATTCCAAACTCTGATACAGAGAAATCATTTGTCTGATCTGTTGTAAATATTTGACATCAAATACAATCATGTAGGATTTTGTTATGTTAAAATATTCCCTTTTTCCACCATGTTCTTACTATCACAAACACCTCAGCCTGTAGCAGTAGGGATGCCCAGCCATGAATTGTTTAGCTGGAACACAAGCTGTCAAAGTGACAGAGAGCAAGCTGCAATGACATTTGTAAAAGCACAGCGAGTACTGGTCAGCTGTAATGTCAGACAGATAAACTGCAAATGAGAACACTAAATTCACCGACACAAATGCCCAGACCAGATAGAGGGGATGCTTTGAATGTCTTCAGTATGATGTAGTTTGTGATTGTATTTTCTGGATTATGATTGGTGTGAAATTAAACAACTGATATCACTATGACTATCACAAAACTTGTTCATGCAACTGTTTTTTTGCCCATTTTTTAAGCAAAAGTAATGGCAGAGTGTGCAGTCTGTGGCTGCACCCGGGTTTGTAAATCCAACTCTCTGTCCTACTATTTTACAATAGTGCAGGTGCATCTGTTGTTCAACAGTAAGTTGTCAGTCAGTATAAATATTGTTTGGAGTGCAGATATCCAATTAAAGATTATGATTAAGTGCCTCCGCATATGTAACACAGGTTTAATGTATCAGTGTTACTAATATTACTTAGAATCAGCTCTTTGTAAACATCAGAAGATAAATGCAAGGTGCGGCGGCCCCTGCGAGTAATCACGGCCATTGTAAGTGGTTGATATTTCACCACCTGCTTCACGGTGTGTCCCAGAAACGTGCCTGAAGCGTCTCTCTGCTAAAGATCCGCACCAGGTCTGTTTTCACACAAGTTGTGGGCTGTTCAGTGAGCCGGGAAGGATGTGAAACAGCTAGAGCATCCTGTCAATTTACCAAAATACACTTCTCAACATCTTATACGTCTCCTCTACAACACCATGGACGACAAAAGAATGTGTGTGTATGTGCACACATTGATATGTGCAAACCTGTGTCTTAGATTAAGATTTAGAAAATCTGGTCAACCTGTTTGCCAACGCTTCGGTTGCTTACAGGAACAAAACAGAAGGAAGCATGTTTCCTAATAATATATCTCATAGGCCTACTGGAATCCTCCAGTGTAAGGAAAGTCTGGCTGCATGCTTCAAAGTAGCTGATGAAATATGCCCACAGTCAGAAGAGAAAACACTTTGGTATCCATGCTATTTTCATTTTTACAACTTAAATTTAGATCATTATAGTACACATACTGAGAAAAAGAGGTTGTGTGCATGTTTGAGACACATTTGCCAAAGCCTGTTATGTTTGCGTGCCAGTATCCCATGATTACAAATGCAGGAAGCTTGAAGCCAGTTTATAACACCTTGGAAAGGTAACTGTAGTTAATTATGTGCAGGCTGTGAGGCTATGAGGCAGAACAGTGTAGCAGATGTGAAATATGTAATTAACATTTAAACAAGGGACTGCGAAGGTCAGAGAGAAACTCAGCAGAGGATGATGAGACGCGAACACAGGAGAGTACCCAGACTCATATGAACTCGCTCCCATACATGCTTGTCAAACTATACTTGTGAGGATCTCCTATCAACTACACTCATTCTTTGTCATCTAAATCCCCAACCTTTGTGCCCGTGCCGTTTTAACTAAGGCTGTAACGATATGGAAAATAAAACCGAAATCACGACACTCAGCTCCACTAACCTATGTCATGGTGGGAGAAGGCAGAAAAGTGTAATCAAATACACATCCAAATAGAAATTTCAGCATTTGATTAGTATTTATTGTTTTTTATTTACTGTTTGAATTATATTTGACTTCCAAAATTTGTTCCAACAGCCCAAACAGAGACACAGACAGTGGGAAGAAGAGAACTGTATAGTGCAACCCAATAAACAGAGCCGTTCATCCCCCTCAGACAAAATGCAAAAAAAGGAGACCGGTGGTGGAGTCTGCACATCCTCTGTGTTTTGCTGTATTCCTCTTTACACGGTATGCTGTGTACATTTTAAAGACAACAACCAGAACATAGAGACAGTGTTGTTGTTACTGTAGTGTTCCTTTTTGTCAACACAAAACAACTAAATAATATGACACAGATAGCTGCATTGTCACAGGGGTCTTGATACATGGTTGTTTTGTGACCACAATTTAAAACTGGATGAAAAATTACCTCTCATGAATCATTTATATGTACAGTAATTCATAATTGAAAAATCATCATCAAATCAGACATTTTCCTCTGTAAAATAAGATTCTAAGATGATTTATATATAAAAGAGAAATAACATACTCCTTTTCTGGTGATATACAGTACAGTCTGCTTGTTCACCCAGACTGAGATTAAGACTATATGGAAACTGTATAAGCCTTTGCCAACATGAGTCAGATAACAAAAGCAGCGGAGATCAAGGTGTCAAGGTAAGTCTTTTTTTTCAGCTGAGGGTTAGACTGGAAATTAGACTGGATATCCAGTGTTATGAACTGAGAAATGACCAGCACACATCAGTGGTTTTTCAGGGCCATACACTGATGGACACACACAAACACTCATCTCAAGTCCATCAAGTAATGTTTTCCCCAGATTGAGAAGTTCACATACCAAACGACAAAAAACTATCTGTTCTAAAAACGAGCATATGAGCATTTTAACCATAACCACGATATTTCTCTAAAATAGTAGGTTTAGTTACCCAAACCTAACCATATATTGTCAATATGGACAACGTAAACATGTTAATTGCAAACTCTTTGAACAACTAACTAATGCTGTCTTGAATCAACCCGTTCTCACTCCAAACTCGTGAAATACAGACGTTTGGACAGTGGCTGTCAGCGTCAGAAGCACCCTTCATCGAGTTTGTAGAACGCACCAGGGAGAGCAGCACCTCCACAGGGTTTGGAGATGACGTAGCACTAAGAGCGAATACGGTGGCGAGTAGTATGAAAAGCCGAAAATCCGAGTGGGGAAGTTGGTTACAATACAAGTGTTTCACCCAGGAGACCGGGGGTTTGTGTCCCGTTTCCTAAAGCATGTTTTCTTATTTTAGTAAACCCAAGCGTCCTGCTATTGTTTTCCTGTACCCAACCGTCAAGTTCTTTTTTTCCTAACCGTACCGTTCTTCTTTTCCCAAACCCAACCGTCCGTCTTTCTTTTCCCAAACCCAACTGTCCGTCTTTCTTTTCCCAAACCCAACTGTCCGTCTTTCTTTTCCCAAACCCAACCGTCCGTCTTTCTTTTCCTAAACACAACCATCCGTCTTTCTTTTCCTAAACACAACGCCGCGTTCTTTTTTCCTAACCGTACCGTTCTTTAACTAAACCGTTTGTCTTTCTTTTTCTAAACACAACCGTCCGTTCTTCTTTTCCTAAACACAACCGTTCCGTTCTTCCCACATGTCATGGAAACGTAAGCCCACTAACGACCTTTTCCTTAACCCAACTGCGTCAAACGTGACGCCAATAGTCCCGACCAAGCATGTTTAGATAAAGCTCGTTTAGATATGTCGTCAATAGCAACGCCAATGACAAATCATGACAATACCCTGCTTTCCCCTTGACCCTTCCCTCTCATATAGGAAGAGTTCAATTGAAAACAGCTGTGTCCCATTGTAGGCTACATGAACTTTTTGAACTTCAGATGACATCAGTCTGAACTTTGTATGATGTTTCCATTTGTGTGAGAGCTCAATGAGTTTTAATTTCAATCTTGAATTCAGAGCTTGCACTTTAGTTTTGGTGTGATACATTTCATTTACAGTAAGTAAACCATCAAATACAGGTTGGCTTTCTGCAAATAGTTTCACATCAATCAGACTGAGTTGAAAAAAAGCTGTCTACACTTTTTGCATGCAGTTTAACAATGCGTGTTTGGTCTTGTTTTACAATTTAATTTAAAAGTATGCCAAGAGGTTTCTCAGTGATTTGGGTTGTATTAAGCATAGGAAGCCAGTACATGTCTTTATGCAATGTTGGTATCTCAATAAGGTTCTGTGAGTTATCCCTAAAGATAAAACAATTGATTTATCTTTCATCTCAAACAGAGTGGAATCAACTACAATATTGTCCACTGTTATTAAGCCTACAGAATTGCCTTTGTCTCGCCACTTTTTCCTCCCATCAGTCAAGCTGTTCACAGTCTGTGGTTGTATTTGGCGAGGCAGCTCAGCCGGGGCACAGATCAGCAGATTTCCTGTAAGAAATCATCTGCTCTCTGAAGTGATTTCATGTCTAATTGCTTTTATTGACTTGGCAGCTCTGAACTGGTGGCCGTCCATATTGGCTTACTGCGTGCGCAAAGGTAAGTTGGATTTACTGGTGTCATCAGCGCTGCTGGCAATTTGGACTGTTTGATTAGACAGTGGTGTCTATTTAATGGTGTACATTTTAAAATGTTCATTGACTGTTTAAACCCCTGGCACTTCAGACACCCCACTAACCCAGAAACACTCACACTATAAAGTCTATAAAGTTATATATAATTAAAACATAACTAACATTTCCAGATAACACACAATGGCTTAAGTTACCCATTTTGACTGCTTACGTTAAGTATGCTTCACTTATGCAAACCTTCTGTGTTCTTGTAAAGTTTTTTGTTGTTGTCTTAGTTGTTTTTAAGCTATAAAAGGAGGGCTTTATTCATTGCTCCGTGGCTGACTTACTTTAAGTTTTATGTGCCCCTTGGAAATTCAATAAAGACATCAAATTAATTTAGCATATTGAATTTAAAGTATTTAGTAGTGAAGAACTTATTGCATGAAAGACACTATGAGATTTGGTGCAATGGGAATGGGTTGATTACTTAAAACTTACTAAATGACCTTACAGAAGTACACAGAGAAGATCCCTTGTTTCCTTATTGGATTGTGCATCGAGCTATTTGTTTGTATGCTCTGTTTTCAAGCACACAAACACAGACCTCACCCAGCAAGCCAAGTGGTAATCAATTGAGTCCCCCACCTCTTGAATTAGGAATAGGTTGTGTGTTTTCAAAGGGCTGGGCATCACCATGGAAACGGCCAAGGCACAGGAGACAGGGGTGCTTCAGGTTGGCAGTGAGAGAGAAGGCAGTGTTCCGGTTTGAGCAGAAAGCTGTAAGTAATGACTGCACCAGACATTGAGTGGATCATTTACAATAAACCTGTTCAGTGGCACATCTGAGGAGAGAGGGTGTTAGTGAACCCAGCATGACAGGTGTAATTTGCCACAGAGGCACAAATGATGATGACCTCTCACCTATTATGATTAATACTGCATGAAAACATAAAGAGGACTGCAAGCCTATTATAGTGTGTGTGTGCTTGCTGTGAATCCCTTTTCTTAATAGTGTGTCAATGTGCAATACAAACCTTGCCTTGTTTTGGACTCAAAAGTCCCTAACCTGCATGTAGAATGAAATTAAATGGGTCAAAAGGCAAATGTCAAAATGTCATTTTGTCAATATTATTATTATTGTATATTGGTATGACCATCTATAACCCTTTCTCCTACAAAATAAGTTTATACACTATTAATTTGTCAAATTCATACCCCCGCCCCACCCCTTACGCCCACTGTTTTTTTTACAATCCAGGAAGTTGGGCAAAATCAGTCACACCAAGCACAGGACTTTGACACCTGAGTATGGGATTGATGTCTTGTAAAAGTCAAGGTTTTGGTTAAATATTGAAAATTTAAATGCATTTTGTCTTGGGGCCTCAAGTAAGCATTGACCCAATATATTTAGCCATAACCACACTCTTTTCCTAACCTTAACCAAGTGCATTGAGCTGCTTACATCCACACTATGTTTTTGTTTTTAAAATGCATATCTTTTGCTACATTTACACTTCGTGTCCACACTACTTTGGCATTTCAAAGCCCTTAAAACTGAGATGTTTCGAAACGCTGCTGACCCCATTTTAGTTTGAAAACTCTGGGGTTCTAGTCTGGACTATAGTCCGGACTTCGATGTAAAAGTTGGACAACATTACATACCATACAAAACACATTTGCTAATGTCAATTAATTGTATATATATACATAATTGTCAGCAGGCAGGGTTTGATATGGTTGTTTTGCAATTGTTTTTCCTATTTTAAACAGGGGATGTTTCTAGAAATTGGGAAGCGTTTACAACAAAGCACCTATAACCCCCAAATTCCCCCCTTCAACCCTCTAACCCATCAATATGGATGTTTTGATCTCCTCCACTTATACACTTCCAATTAGAGAATGGGTTTATGGGCCAGCTGTATTTCTGTTTTGCTTTGTAGTATTAGTCCCACTGCTTTTCTTAATTATGAATAATAAAAGTGATTCATAATGGAAAAAAGCATTCCAACTTCACACGCACATAGAAACTGACTTAACCACACATACAGTGGCTGCCAAAGAAGCCGAGTTAAAAGGACATTTCTTGGCCGGCAAATGTTGTTTTTCAGCAATTCTTTGAGATTGACGGGATAAAAATCTTTTTCTAATTTCTGTTAATGCTTCCCAACACTTTTGTCATTGTTCTGCTCTTCAGCCTCTGTGGCACAAGGACGCTGGAACCACCATTGTAAAAGACACAAAAGCACACTACCTCCCACTGTGTCACAAACACACAGTTTGTCTAAAGGCTGCACTGAGCCTTGTCATTGCATAAGGAAACATCTGTGTCACTGTTGTGGTAACAGTTAATAGTGAAGCTTCCATATTTTTCCAATAAGGTCTCCTAAATTAAATGAGCAGGAACTCTGAAACGCAGATTGCTTGTTGTCAGTGTGAATTATGTGAACATTGTGTTCGTCCACCACAAACCGGAATATGTGACAATCCCATGAATGGGTCATTCTATTTTCTTTTGTTCATCACATGTAGTAAAGTTTATCTTTGTTTAGGAAACTGAAACAAATTTGATTGAGGTTCGGCAACTGAGACAACTTGGCTATAGTCGGGACTAAACTTGAGCTGAAGTTTTAAACTTTATTCAGAGTGGAAATCTTTTTGGTGAGGTTTGGAAAATTGAACTTTGGACAACAGATTTGAACAAGATCTGTATCTCATTCTGACACAGCCTACTTTTAACCTCATCTCTATGTCAGAGTCCTGCACTTGGTCCTGTTGAAAGTAGATGTGCCTGTCAAACGAATTGAGAAAGTACTCCAAATGTATTCCATGGTGCATGAAGGCTTATGGATTTGTAGGGTTTGCACAGATGTTTTGCTACATTATGAGGTTCTTTGCTAACTTTTACAGCCATTGTAACCTGTGAAGCAGACTACAGCTGGGATCCTTGGTGACTTGTTGGATTACTCCTTTAAATTTCAGGTGTTGATGACAATTTTGAGAATTTCAAAAATCTGTTTGAATCATTTCTTTAAATGTTTGAGCATGTACTTGACAAATTGACAAAAACAACTCACCTCAAAGTCAATTTGATTGCCTGACGTCTTTATTTTCTAGTTTGCTACTTCTGTCCACAACAACTTTTGTGTTGTGGACAGTTTTCTTACAGACAGTTCCTACACACACATTAAGGACTTGTTGTATGAATGCTTGGATAAATAAGGGCCCAGAAGTGATGACTTGGACTGTTCACATCTCCTCTGGCTGGAGCTGGGCCTGGTCTGGAGCAGATCTTGTGTTCAGTGCCTGTCTTAATATCTTAAATGTGGCAGAGTTTGCTCTCAGTGCACCATTTACCTCAGAAACCCCAGCCATAATTTATCCACTGGCCTATCCGAAACATGTTGCCTTCTTCTCCCCCACTCCAGCTTTCTTTGCTTAACAAGGTCAGGAGACAGAGGGTGGAGGGGGGAGAAGATGTTTGTTACTTTGCTTTTGTGGAGAGAAGCTGCAGTCTCCGTCACGGTTTGGTCCGTCACATGTATATGTATTTGTGTGTGTGTGTGTGTGTGTGTGTGTGTGTGTGTGTGTGTGTGTTTGTGTGTGTGTGTGTTCTGGGTCTGCAAGTATGGAAAATCTATTGTGGTTTGGAGCTAAAGATGAGCTCATTTGGAATCTTTGTGGATCTACTAGTGTGTCAGTTCAGTGTACAGGCACGTACTGTATGTGTGTGTCTCTTTGGAGCTGTCCAATCACCTGTTGATATTTATGTTTGCATGAATGTGTGAATGTGCAGCTTCAAGGTTACAAAGCCAAATGTGTGCTTGCTTAGACATCCCTGAAGGAGCCTCTAGCTGTTAAGGGAGGCTGAATAATCTTTCTATAAAAAATTGCACGATAAGAGATGCCATAATTTTCCAAAGAAGGCCTTGAAATTGGAGGGTTTTACATCTGCAGGGAAGCACCAGGAACAGTCTTTTTCAAAAACCAGAACTGAGCCCAAATGATATAAATTATCTGAGTATGTTAGCCCAGTTTCCACAGCTCTGTCCCTCTGCAGCTACTTGCTGTTATTTGCATTTTATATGCAGCATTAGTATTGAAGGGATCTATTAGTTTTGGCTTAGAAATTATTTTCTTTTTTCAGAGGGCATATTTTGTCTCCTTCTTCTGATCGTTAGGGGCATTAAGGCCGTTTGAAATAATTTCAATTCGTATTCCACCACATGTGTTTGACCTGTTTAACTTCTTTCCCACAGTTGGAAACTGGCAACAGGTCTCACAGAAGAGGATGGAGCTTTTTTCCCTTCACTGTTGCCGATCAGTCCATCCTGTACTGGCTTTTTTACTGTATTGGTTGTTTCACATTTTGTAAAGGCAGCAGTTCGCAGACGCTCTGTTTAGGCTACAAAATGTGCATGCAGGCTGAAATTCCACCGTGCGGTTTTGTCGGGATTAAGCTATAAGCAGAAAGAAACACCGCTAGCTGCTAGGCTAATGTGCTATGGTAAGTCCTGTCGATAGTTCTCCTGCATTTTGACAGGCTGTAATGTTGACTCGCTTCACTTCAACACGTTTTTTTCCGCTTGGCAGAAACTGAAATTGGGGCGTGCAAGGCAACATGGGAGGGGCAGGTCTGCTCGTGTCCATCATGCACGTACATCATGCCTGGTTTAATAAATCTGGATTTGGCTACTAGTAAATGTTAAAAATTTATAAAACGTGAGGTTTTAAACAAGGACCCTTTAAGTGTTTGGGCTGGTAAGTTGATGTACCCCCAAAATAATGATCCTCTGAAAATATAGAAGTTTTTTTAGCCATGTAAAGTCTCTTGAAAAGTCTTTCTGGGTCAGAGGGGTGTAGTTCCACCGTTGGCTGCTAAGCCCATGGTTGCGTTAAGGCAGCTTGCGTTGACATGGCGCTGTTCCTGGGGGCTTAAGTGGCTGCTTGACGTGGCAGTATTGACGATTCCATTTTTTAATTCAAAATTTTGAGATTGTGACTTAAATTCGGTTGATTCCGATTTAAAATCGAAATCGTGACACCCTTACCCATAACACATATACAAAAGGACTCATAATATCACCTGCCGTGTCTCACAATGAATGTACCCTTTAATAGGCTATGTCAAAGCACTATGTGGTTCAGCTTTGAACATAAATGCAGTTTTTCTGCTGTGCTCCAGCAACAATTCCTCAGAAAATCAATTAGACTCAACAGCTGATATGCATTAGCAGCACTTATGGTAAGTAACACAAACACCTGCACAGACAAATGCAGGATAATAGCTTGACACCTTTCTATATTTGCTTCCTAGCCTGCACAGACTGACAACACAATTGTCTACATCTCCTGCAGAAAAAGGAAAAGTGTCTAATGGAACATACAAACTGCAATGTGTATTTAAGAATCCATTAGTATCTAAACCTGGCATCTGTTCATATCTAACAAAGCACTACATCCAACAGATTTTGCTGTTGAAATAGTCTCAATGTAATGTCTTTTTAATTTCCAGTTTCATCGAGCAGGGCTGACGGTGTTGCGCAACATGGTGGTGATTTATAGCAACGAGAGTTGTAACAATCCCAAATAGTCTGTGAGAGAGCAGAGGATATGGAGAGACTTTCCTTGCGTCGAGCAAAGCGTGAGCGGGCCTGCGCCAAATAACCGCATGGCCAAAAGAAACAAAGCAGCCAGCCAGGCACGGAAGGCAAAATGCAGGAAAAACTAATATTTTGTGAATTCCCCAAACTGATCTCTGAACCTGAGGGTCTCATGCACCCCCAAGCCTCCTATTCCTTGCTGCTCCCCTTCTTCTTCTCACTAGCTGGGCTAGTGCTAGCATGTGCTTCTTAGGACAGGACAGATCCATCTTCGCTGCTGGCAAAAACAAAATCATGTATTCCCCAATTTCGATCGGTCCTCTGCGACTTCCCCAAACACCTAGTCAAATTGTGTGCTGAACCCAGCGGCGAGCTCAAATCGTGTTGTGTTGGAAAGGGCCTAGACAGATTTACATTTATTTAAGCTGTGAAGGGAAGGCTATCATATCTAGCCTTTGTTCTCGTTATAAACAGCCTCATGCAGAATTAGATGATGTTGACATTTAGCAAGTGTACAACACAGGCTCACAAATAACCCCCATCTCTGCTCGTACACGCCATCCCTCTCAGTCTCTTTTCCTCTTTCTCGCTGTCCAACCAGACGTGTATGTGCACTATTTGATTTGAAAATGTTTAATTTGTGTCTTAATTAGAGGACATTTGTTGTTTAATAGTTATTTATTTAAATAACAAAACTCTCCTTCTCTATGAAGAAACAGCAACAACTTAATTTATAAAGACAGCAACATAAATACTGTCATATGTCATATCACACATATCACACACATAAGGTAGTTTTATCACAGAGGAAGAAATGTCTGGGACTTTAATTTAATCATTGGAGACCAACTATAACATTTAAGTTGTAACCCTTAGAACTGCAGTCCTGGTTGATCTGGTGGCACGTGTGGCTCAGCAAGTGCAGTTTAACACTACAGCAAACATTCCTTGAGCAGCTACTTTCTCAGAAATACAAAAGAGCAGATGTATTGGTTTACAGCACAGCCAAACAAACCCACGTTGTTTTAATAAAGAAGTCAGTCAATAACTGGCCTGTTTTCCATCGTGCCATAAGCAATTGTGATCTGATTTCATGCTGAACTCAGCATGAATAGTTTTTCACACAACACAGCACACAGCTTACTGTGGCTGCTGATTAAAATGTCAAAAAGTATTGTTCTATTTATTATTCTGGTGTGTTCTTCTGTTCCAACTGGCGGAATGTGTACATGAACAAGCAGATAAGATTTTTGTATTTGTAGTCCCGAACTGCATTATTATCTGAGCTTTCATTTTAGGTTACCTCCCCTTTCTCTGATTTGCCCGCCCAGAGAATTTGGCATACCGATGAGAAAGAGAGAGACATCATGGCTTTCAAAGAAGCAAAGCAGATGGTCAAGACCACACCCCCAGCCTCCACCTTGCCCCCCCTCTCTCCTCCCCAATATCTACAGACTCAGAAATGGCACATACTATACTAAGCTCATTGTGGGACTGGCTCTAGTGGCTGTAATTCTGCACCAAGGCTGAATTTTGGAACAGAGACTTCAGATATGGTGTTAGGAGACCACTAAGGTTTATATAAAAGCATCCAAAGAGCACCATGTCATGGGACCTTTAATTTATTTATGGCGTTTTTCCATTAATGGTACTTGCTTGACTTGCCTTAACTGTGGTGTCCCGTCCTCCTTTTTCCATTGCGGATTGGTACTGCCTCATGCGTGAGGCGAGCTGTGGCTGGTCGTCATAGCAGGAAACTGCTTTGACCTAACGTGACACACACACAGAATGTGGAAGGTGTGTTGTTTTTGATTCTTGCCATGTGACTGTTGCAGTCAAAAGACAAATTTAGTTTCAAAAGAAGTTGGCAGCAGCAAAAAAAAAAAAAAAAAAACGCTGGCTAAACTATTTAAACATGGCGGGTTTGTTCAGGACACCCCCCCTCTGTCGCTAGCAATGATGACGCAGTGAATAGTGACAATTCTCTCCGACCAATCAGTAGTCTGGAGGTTTTCACATCACTTTTTGGTATCGCCACAGCTCACTTGGAACTTCGACTGAGGTGGTACTAAAAAAGGACTTTTTTTCATAGTGGAAAACCAAAAAAATCGAGTAGAGTCAAGGCGAGTGGAGTAGGTACCATGCAGTGGGAAAACGCCATTAGATAGTGAATAAACTCGTGAAACAGACAAGTATCGTCATGTAATCCATTGAGTTCAACAATGTAACTGTATTCTAAATACCAACTTAAATTGTAACTGTACCGGAATACAGTTACTCATATTGTATTGTATTGTATTCTGAATACATAACGCTGGTGCATGTATTCCCTTACTCCCCAACACTGCGCATGACTGTGTTAACCAGTCAACTGGGTATTTTTAACTTAAATCAAACTTTAAAAAGCTCTCTCTCTCTTTGTTTCGCACACACACACACACACACACACACACACACACACACACACACACACACACACACACACACACACACACACAAGGTGTGATGCTATCCAAACAGCCAGCTGTCTTGTTGTGTCAGGCTGGTTGCTCTGTTGGCTGCAGGCCTAAGAGAAGGCTTACTGAAAGAAAACAGAGACTCACTCTACATTAGACTGACTCCCGTCAATGGACTGGGCCCACTGCCTGCGCACTCGCACTCACACACTCGCACGTGCGTGCGCACACACACACACACACACACACACACACACACTCTTTCGCACTCAGAGAAAGTTTCTCACACACATGCACTCACAGGGACATTCTCTCCCCTCTTGCTTTATTTCCACTCACACCCTTGCACACACACAGACTAACACAGAGGACCTTTCATGCAGTGTAACATGAGTTGCTTGATTCTGTACAACGCTGGTTGCTAGGGCCAACATATTCTTTGGGGGCTTTTGCTAAATCATGTGGTAGAGATTATGGCCTAAAATCCATATTGCGATATACATTTCAGCCTTCTGTGATAACGATATATCCCGATCACACTACTAGTCAAAAGTTTGGGATAACTTACAAATTGCCATACCACTTCATTATAGACAGAATACCAGCTGATCTGAGTGGGGGGCTGAGCTTTAATGCAATATCTACAATGCCCATTATCCACAACCATTCAGCCAATGTTCCAAAATCACATTCTGTTTAGTAATCTGATATAATTTTAAAAAACTGAGGAAACATTGGAGAATCCTTTTGCAATTATGTAAGCACATAATGTAATCTAAAAACTACTGCCCTAGTTAAAAAAAACAATGCAACTGATCTCAGCTGGTATTCTGTCTATAATGGAGTGCAATGAAAATTTCTAAGTGACCCCAAACTTTTGACTGGTAGTGTATAAATTATGATTGAACCATTTCAGAACATGTAGTTTTGAGAACATTTATTGTGCAAAACTGTAATGATACAACATAATGTTGCAGATAAATAAAACTACAATTACTATTAGAAAACTACACTATTTGCAGAGACTTTAAAAAAGAAAAAGTATTAGGTTTCCTTCCTTTAGTGCAAACCATTCTAAAAGGCACAAAAGCTCGTTAGTTTAAGTCCTTGGTTCTTAAAGGCCACCCCGCTGTGAGCGGGCCTGGATGGGCCTGGGCCGCCCCCCAATTGTTACATATTTTATTTTATTACATAAGTTACTTTTGTACCATTGAGGCATAATAAAGCACGTTCATTAACCTCTAAGAAGCCTGTCTGAATTTGATTTTCGAGACCGGGCCGAGTGTCCTCTTTTTTGGAAATCAATGCAGTTGCAAATATGGTCACCCTATAATACGCAATGTGAACTGCATGTTGCAAGAGAGTTGATTGCGATATATGATCTCAACGCTAGATGGGAGAAATTCCTACATATTGGACCTTCAATGAAATGAAAACTGGTGTCTTTTTTTCGATTGCTAAACAGTGGGCACAACTGGAGCTACACGGGCAAAACTCTAACTACAGTCTACACTACCAACAGTCACCTGAGCTGAACAAGTCACATCACCTGCAAAACTCATTCCAAACAACACAGCTCTTAACACACGTCTCAAAACAGGCTCAGTGCAGCCAACAATATGAACAATCCCCACTGAGATAACACACACTGTCACTCAGAACACACTGAGAGTAAAAACACTAGCATCAAACACCAATAAAGAAAATACTAACTTTGAGTAACACATACTAACACGCTAATAACAAATACTAACACTTTGAGTGACATCACACTACTCAATAATTTGAAAAGATATAAAAGAAAAGATATAGATTTGTTGTAAAATACCAATTTTTACATAAGGTAAACAAGAAGGAAAGAAAATCAGCAGATTGCTTTAATATAGTTTTTTGTCTCTAGTAATTTATGGAATTATTGTAGAAAACTAAATTTACATAACAATAACAAAGAATAGTGTGACTAATCCTGCCTCTCTCCAACATCATGCAGCAAGTTTTCTTCATCACATTCTGCATCATCTCTAAATACTAATGAATGTGATGTTTCCACTACATATTTTACCTCCACACATTCTGAAAAACAGTAAGAACACAGTTTTACTATCGTAAAGATAGTGTGTTCACTTTTTTTTATAGCTGTGTATGTAAACTCAGACATCTGACCTGGACATATTAGTAGTTTGGCTTTTTTACTTGTTTCTCTCAAACGGTAAAGTGTATAATTGTTTCATTCTTATTTGGTGTTTGTACAAAAAAAAGGCTTTTTGAGTTTAGTTCTAAAGTATATAAATACCAAATATGTTCACTAACTGGTATAAAACAAGACACCTGTTTAGGCTTTCAGCTAAAATTGCAATCAGCAGTGTTTGATAGACACCAGACTGAAATCTATTCTGTTTTGAATGTGTGGTTAACAGTTGTGACAGCAGTGTGTTAGCATATGAACAAAGTGCTGTAAATCCACAGTGTTGTGCTGATTGTGGTTGAAGTCATGGGAGAACTGTGTACATTTTTGACAACTGTGTTCAGCCAATGAAAAACGAACTAGAGTTTGGTCCCCATGAACTGCTATTGTGCAGACTGCAGTTAGAGATTTGCACATGTAGCTTCAGTTGTGCCCACTGTCGTTGCAATCAAAAACAAAAACTCTGGATCACTTGGCATTTATGTGAAATGCAGCACCTTTCTTCCATTGCAAAAGATGACCTTCTGGTCGGAAGTCATGTGTGCCGCCATTCAGATGGTGTACCTGCAGTGAGTACTGATATGTTTGGGGAGCAGACATACATCTGTCAAACAGACACAAAGAGTAGGGTGAAGCACGATGGGAGTTGGATGCTGAGGACCGGTCTAAAATTGTGAGGATGCTGTGGGAAAACACAAATCTACTCATGCCAGAGAGCATTTTGCTCTGCCACATCATAAATGGACAGGTGGCTGAGGAAAAAGTGACAAGTGCAAGATGCACTGAAGATTGGCCAGGCTATGTGTGAAAAACTTTCTTTATCACTTCCGGTGGCATTTCATGCACCCATCTCTAACAGGGTAGTGATTATGAAGTTCCAGAAAAAGTGAATGAAGGTTAGTGGGAAGGTTGTTTGTGACCTTGAGTCATTATTTGCTTGACTGTTAGTGATGGGAGGCCAGAGAAAAATGGAGCGCTCTTCTATCTTCAAATATGAGCTTAGCCGAGTCCCCTTGTCTATCATTAATGACAATGGATGCCTCCGAAAGGGCAATAAGTCATTGTGTTATTAGTGACAGTGTGTGTTATCTCAGTGAGGATTGTTCATAGTGTTTGGTTGCACTGAGCCTGAGCCTTGCCTGACGTGTGGCAAGAGTTGGGTTTGCCTGGAATGAGTTTTTCAGGAGATGTGAACTGTTTAGTTCAGGTGACTGTTGGTAGTGCAGACTGTAGTTTTGCACATGTGGCTTCAGTTGTGACCACTGTCGTATAGCAATAAAAAAAACTGTAATGCATGTGTGTGTATTTTGGGCCTGTGTGTGTGTACATTAGCCTAATGTGTAAATCAACAACAGAGTGAAAAAATGAAATTTCCCCTTGAGGGATTGATACACTAAACTAAACTCTGTACATACTCTGCATTCTTCACCTAGTAATCTACATGAGCTGGCTGAGTGAGACTGCATTTTGAAATGGCAGTGAGAAATAAACGTAAAATTGTGTGTTGTGGACCACACAATAGTGCAAGCTTGCAAAAGTGTGTGCTCTATTAAATGTAAACACCTATCTACAGTATATTAACCACAAAGAAGATGTATATAGAATGAGACACACAGGTTAACTAATTTTGTGCTTTTGACACAGTAAAATCCAATGTCCATTCAGCGTCCCTTTAGTCTATACCCACGATGTTCCACTTCCCGGGATTGCTCCGTTGCCGACAGAAATTCTGTCACTCTTTTTGGCCGGATGGCCGGTACATTCCACTTTCCTTGTGTTGGAATTTTAAACTCTTGTTGATTTATGAGCACTATGCTTAACTGCTCTTCAGATCTCTGCAGGGTAAATCCAGACAGCTAGTTAGACTATCTGTCCAATCTGAGTTTTCTTTTGCACGACTAATATGTATGTACACACGTTCCACCAAAATGAAACCACCTAAGACAATTGTCATTGATTTAAAGAAATGCCAAAAAACTAGAGCACATTTTGTCTCATCCCGGAATGCTGTGTGGACAAACCAGACCCTCCTCCGCAGCACTGTGGAGGACATTCCTCCACAGACTGGTGCTGGAGTGCAGCTTCATCACCAGTGAGAGTCAAATAAACAAATGATCCCATTGATCTCAAAGCAGGGGACAATAAAGATCCCCCACTCAGTAAACAAAGAGGAGAAGATGATGAACAGCACTCATACTCCTCAGGGGACACGTTCTGGCTCCTGATAGCTTTTAATAAAAGATGAAAAAACGTAGCTTGCCTCAGTTCCATTAAACACTTGCATATAAGCGCACAATTCTTCACTCAGAGCACTTCAAAGGGCAGCAACGGACTGACGCCTCCACAACAAAACAGACATCTTTAAGAGCAATAAAGGAACATTGATTCACAACAGATTCAGCAACAGAGAGAGAGGAAGTGGGAAAGATTTTAATCTTTAAATCAAACTGATGTAAAAATGCTGTGGGGAAAACTCTCAGGTGACTCTGTTCATTAGCTGCTTTAAAAGCATCTTCTCTATATGTCAATTGTACTGAAAAACACCATAAGAAACTGTTCTGTTGGAGAGATGTATGAAACAACTACTGGTAATAGCTAAAAGATTATTCAAGCCTGACTTCTGCCTGCAGAGAAAGGCTCCAGCTGTTTCTACCACTATTAGTTCACCCAATAAATAAAAGCCAACTCACATGCCTTCCCACATTAGCTCCATATTACACTTTTTTTTCTAATTGCTAAAACAGAATTTTGCAAACTAGGCTGGTTTTATCAAAACACTTAACACAATTCACAAAACCACACACCCAAACTGCAAAATATCTCATATATCCTGCAAAATTAAGCACTCCAACCAAAACTACATATAGCAGTATCAAAATAAAAGTTTTGCAACAAATGGCACACATTTCATTCATATTTCCAGATTTTGTCTAACCAGCGACACAATGTTGGGCGCTATGAAAAGCACTCTCGTCTTTACTATGCTTTGCCATAATACGAAAGTAGCTCAAATTGTAGAAAATTCTTCAGATTGTTCACATGCACAGAAATATTTGCAGATACACACACATGCTGTTGAAACATTTTATTTTTTTATTTTTCACCAAACAAGTCAGTGCAACATATGCACAGCAGATATATTTACATTGGACTGAACAAAAATAGGCTCACAAAAAATAGTAAACTGAAAAAGAAAATTGCAGAAAAATATGCAAAATGCGTGTAAAGCAGAAAATGTGTTTAGACTATTGGAGACTTGAGAAGAAGTTTTGCTCTTTGTGTAGCAGTTTAAATAAGTGTGCTATGCATGTCATTTTAGTGTGTAAGCAATTGGGGGGAAAAAAACTGTAACAAGACAGAGAAATTAAGTGGGAAAAAAGAAGAATACAACTTTATTTTGTACTAATTTTGCCGTTACCCTGTTACACACTTCCTTTACTCTCAATCGGGTGCTTCCTCCCTCCGTCTCTTCTTCTCAGCTGTCTCGGGAGGGTTGGATATCAATGCTGAGCTGGTTATGTTATAGTCCAGGCAAGATAGGCAATTTACATGAAAGCCACACTACAGTATGTACGCCTATGTTTATGCCTGAAGCTTTGTCAAGGACGGCTGTACTCTTTAGAGATTAATATATTCATAAATATTCAAATCAGTTATTCTACACAATGTGAAAAAAACCTTTGTCTTTTATATTGCTTATTTGATCAATTTGTATGTACTTGCATGCTTCTTGCAATTTTTACTGGTATCTTTACCTTTTGTCAGTCACTTTGGATAAAAGCGTAAGCTAAAAGGATGTAACGTCATCAAACATCGGTTTATTGGATGTGGAGGAAAAGAAAAATCCTCGTCTGATTTATGAGGGAAAAGTGAACTGTATTGCTGCTTCACACATTTATTATTCATATCCATTTTACTAATATAGGACTCTCCCGCAGCATGGTGATATGTGCAGCATCCGAGTTCACTAGCTGCAGTCAGTGTCATTTGGGAAATATTTGGAGATTTTGGTGTATTTACCTGCAGCTGGTCATCAGTCAATGGTAAATTGTTTCATATGAACTGGACCACTTATAAAGCATCTGCAGGAAATGAATAATGGGAGAAAAAGGCCTAAAGTCCTGCATATTGTTGATCAGTGTGTGTGTGTGTGTGTGCAACTGCAAATATTAAGTCTATGTTTGAGATACGTTTTTTGTCATTTGTTTGGTGGGTGTGTCTTGGCTCAGGTCACAGGTGATACTCAATCAGCAGAGACGTGTCTGTAAACTCGTGGTAATGAAATATTTAAGACTGCATCAGCATTTAACGTTGACGTTGTTTAAGCCGTATTACATGAGAGGGTTTCATTTCGAGGTCCGAAAAGTGCATCAATGAAGTGTAGGCATCCTCAAGTGTAATATTGTGATTATACAACAACGGTTACCAACAAAATAAGTGATTAATCTGTATTCATATTATATACGGTCAATACTGTCTTGAAATAAAAAAAATAAAAAAACAGACAGGATTTCTAGTCCCTCCCTGTAAACCAGCCAATTTGAGCTACAACTTTGTTGACCGTGGGATTTATCAAACTGAATAAATCCTGCCCGCACATGTAACGGATGCGGACAGGGTATGAAAGACAACCACTTCAATCAACGTTTTTCCTGGAGTTTGTTTTTCTGCAGAAGACAACATCACGTCAGTGGTGTGTTTCCAGTTTTAACAGCATCTGCACCTCAGCAATACAAGACGTTATTGTGTGGGGAAACCCAACCCAAGCTATAAAACAGTATACATGAGGAACAACGCTCCACACTCTTCAACAGCTTCAATGAACAAAGTGAAGCAGTAATAACAAATTATACATCCAACAACGAGACACACACACACCTGCAGAAGACAACATGACGTCAGTGGTGTGTTTCCAGTTTTAACAACATCTGCACCTAAACATCACACAACAGAGTTCACACACTCATAATGTAAATCCGTTTTTTTTCCATTATACAACAACTGTGCGAAAACGGCGCAAAAAGAAAGTTAGACACTGCGTCTTTACAAGTACAGTGAACCCTCGCTGTATCACGGTTCACCTTTCGCGGTCTCGCTGCTTCACGGATTTGCATCGTGCATTGTGTTCTGCATTCTGCAAACATAATCAATGGTGGCAAGTCGGTTTATAAGAAGAAGAAAAAAGAGCGACAACAACTACCGATAACTATGTTCTTCTCTCGAAAAAACACACCTGCACCGCGAGCTTTAGAAGAAAAAATCCGCTACAGAGCGGAGTCGGGATGCAGCGGCTCCGTCAGAAGAGAAATACACCTGAGTCACTGTTTTTCCTACTGTACTTTGTATTTTTTTCATAATAATTTTTAATTTTCTCCCGTTCTATTCCAATGACTGTGGTCGCGGTGGGGCGGAGGGGCGGTGCTGATCTCCGCAATTTGAAGCCTTCAGTTCGTATTGATGATTAAAATTATTTTACAGTACAGTAGTTATTTGTAAAAAAACGTTTATACAGTACTTTTATTTGTTAAACAAATGCTTGGGCCTGTAAAAAGGTTTTGTTCTTTGGTTTCAATGTGTTATGGAGTATTTCATCGTATAATAATTGTAAAAAAAAAAAAAGGATACTACTTCACGGATTTCGCCTATCATGGGTTCTTCTTGCAACGTAACCCCCGTGATAAACGAGGGTTCACTGTATAAAAATGGCACAAAACAGATAGTTAACATTGTATTAACTTCGCAAAAATAAATGTTGAAGGGTCACCACACAATCTTCAAAGAAAACAATAAAATAGCAAGGCAGCATTTTACACACAACCTACCTCAGCAATACAAGATGTTATTGTGAGGGGTAACCGGAAGCTGGTGGTAGCGGAAGTGGTATGGGCTTTCTAAGTCCAAGTGTATATAACCCTTTGGTTAAAGCTATAATACAATGATCAAAATTGAAGTCACTTAGGCATTCACATATCACATCCTTGTGCTCATGCATTTCACAATGATTTTCACTTTTGATAAATCGGTCAATTTAGTTAAATTAGTCAACAATTAGTCTAGAAACAGAACATACTCATTGCAAGGTGATGTGTTGAAATCGCTTGTTTTCTTTGACCAACAGTTCAAATCCCAAATGATAATCAATACAATTTTATAAAAGAAAGAAAGCTGGAACCACTGACTGTTGTCTGATAAATTAATTTGCGTGTGTTTTTACTTCCAGCACTTCCAGCAGTGCAGAGTAATATCACTACTTGGAAAGCAAATCACCTCTCTACGTATCTGTAATTTCATTTCACTCTCCCTCTCTTCACCTCTTTTCTCAACCAACCACTCTCTCTCTTTCTCTCAATGCCTATGTCAACTCTCAACATTTGTCCAATTTCAACAGGCATGACTGATGAAGTTACCTGATCTGTCCACAGGTGAAAACATGCCTAAAAAAGCAAACACCTGTTTGAACAATATACTGTCTCACTCTGTCTAAGAAACTGGAAAAGCGTTGGGCTGAGCTGGTTTGTACATTTTTGCTACGATATGTCAATGTGTGTGTGTGTGTGTGTGTGTGTGTGTGTGTGTGTGTGTGTGTAAAGTAAGTGCAAATGTGCATTCCTGTGTCCTAATAAGGGTGCATATGTATACAGGATCTGTGACTGTGTGATTTGGAGTTACACTCTCATTTAGAGAGCTGACAGGCTAACGTCTGAGGTGCATGTGGCGGGGCAGGGGAGGCTGTAGTGACGCACACCCAGCAGAGGTACACTCTGTGTAGGCAGGAGGACAGACGAGCTCAGCCTGTCTCAATCCATCAGCGCTGGAGTCTGCACAGCAAACTGGCTCCTTCGCTGATGCACGAGAGGGCTGCCGGATGACTAATGAGCAGACACACACCGATGCTGACACACACTGATGCTGACAGAAACACACACACACGGAGCAACAGATACACCATGTAACCCTGCATACTCATACAGTCATACACTGGAAGCAAAGCCTATGCAGTGCTTGTGAGTGTGTTATACCAATACTGAACACACACAACCGGTAATTCTGACAACCAAAAATACAGTACATACACAATAATTCTCACACAAACAAAAGTCTTTCTCTCTCATTAACACACTCATGGAAATGCAAGTGTGCGCTCTAAAAGATGCAATCTCTTGCTCTTTCCCTCTCAAACCCTTCAACACACACACACACACACACACACACACACACACACACACACACACACACACACACACTTCCTGTGTGACTTTGGATGTCATAGTATATTTGTCACTGCAGTACCTTCTCACCAGTTAGCTCTGGTTCTCTGATGAAACCGACAAGCTGATCTGATCGTTCATCAAATCTCTCCACTCTGACAAAGGCTAATTAGCTCATTTCTTTTTGCACATTTGAAAGTGTATCTAACACAGGAATATTGAGGAGAACTTGTAGTGGGTGTATTGAAACCGGATGCTCATGGGGGATTGTTGTATTCTAAGCGTTCCTAGTGAACTGGAAAGACACTAAACTATGACAAATACAGTGCGTTTTGTATGACTTAAAGAGGAGAAAAGGGATTTTCTGATGAACCATGGTGTGTTAGGAGTGATGCATTAATGATGCATTAATCATCAGTTTGAATGATAAATTATTCTCCCTCCTCCCCAAAAATTGTCTATAGATCTGGGGATTTAGGAATGCTATTGGAATGTCATTGAATTTTCAAAAAGACTTTCAAAACACTCCCTGCTCTTAAATGCATTACCACATAATGATAACACAACTATAAGGTCCACTCTGTTGGATTACCTATCTCATGAAAGTCATCTTGTAGCTCAGACATCCAAAAAGATTTAATGGGACCATAATTCCTACAAATGTGGGGTTTTTCCCCAATCACTACCACCATTTTTTGAGGAAGAGAAAAATGTTTAATATGCAAACATCCTGGCACTGATGTGATCTTAATTGAGTGAACTTGCATTTCTTATACAATTATCATTCCATGTTTGCATATCTTGCACACCAAGCTGCCTGTGAAATTCTTCTGTGTGGATATGACTTTAGGTGCAGTTTTCTTCGTTTAAAATTAAGGGTAGACAACTTTTCCATCCCAAGCACATGTAATAAACCAACTTTAAGATTATGCCATTTTTTCCTGCTCAAAAAATCTTAAATCTCTGTTCTCATGATCACCTCCCATTTCACCCTCACTCACTCATCTTTTCATGCGTCCTATAGATCCCTCCTTCTGTTTTGCCCTGAATGCCATTGTGCCAACTGGTGACCTGGACACACAAATTCACACTGTGTCTGTGCTTTGTCACACTCTCCAGTAAAGACATAAAATAAAACACACATTACCTTTAATAGGGTACCCACTCTGTGCCTATTTATGCAAAGACCGGAACTTATCATGACAGTATTTACACAATACACACAACACACACACACACACAACACACACACACACACACACACACACACACACACTTAGCATTTTGCAGCATTTTCCATTGGGTGCTTGCCAACAGTCTCCTCCCTACCTGGAAGTAACTCTGAACCTAAACACAGGGACTCTTCTATGTGCTCACGTGGCTCAAATGTTACGATGTTCTCAGGAAATATAGTGCAATCTCTTCAGGAAGCCTTTGATGTTCTTTAAGTCTGTGTGCATTATATATTCTATTTTGGAATGAATTAACCTGTTGTTTGAACAATATGCGAGTGTAAAAGCCTTTTCTGGTGTTTCAGATGCTTGTAAAGAGCAAGTACTGCGTTGGATGTAGGGTTGGGTATGGGTACTCAATATATTTTGATCAAAATTAACCCAGTACCGAGTAGTATTTAAACTTCTCCAATCAAGCAATAACTGCATTTGATCCTTTTTTTTAACCAAGATCTAGAAAGAAATGTTTATTTGTATGGTTTTGCTCGAAGACACTTTAATGCAACTTGGCCCCCTATCGTAGAAGCTAGTAATGGAGTGGCATTTTACGCAACTGAATTCTTCCATTCACATGATGGGCAAATAATTCTGAAAAAACAGCACCGTGAGTCAATGAACAGGGAAACTGACTGTGTATTTCACACGTCTGTAAAAATAGCAGGACAGTCATGTACTATCTGCTAAAATCAGTTGAACAGGGGAAGATCAGATTGCCGGTAGCCTACCAGTTACAAACAGGCTAGGTAGCGAGCGAAAAATAAAACCGGTGGCAACACGGTAACATGCTGCAGATCTGGTGTTTTTAGCTGAGCTTGATACACCCCCCCAGTTATTATTCACACAACCACAAGAGGACACTTTTCAGGAAAATTAGACATAGGTTCAAAGCATTTGATAAGGACAGTTTATACTGTAATACCCAATCCTTATCAGTGAATGCTATGTGGCTGTTAAAATAGAAATAAAGTGACATTCCCTTTAAAGAACCGAAGCTGACAACTAATGCACAACAAATGCTGAAGAAACCTGTGTGGTTAAAGTATAACATTGGACTGAGGTTGACAAAGAGCGTATCAGCCTCGTGGCAAGTAGTCAGGCTGGGTTGGTGTGCTACCTGTCGATGGACCAGAATGGCACTGGGATCAATGACTGACGCACTCAAACCGTGTGCGTGAATCAATCAATTAGCTGTGCACGACTGTTCTTTTTTTTTATCTGCACCCCTCACACACACACACACACACACACACACACACACACACACACACACACAAACAAATTATGTGTTGAATACACACTCCTAACCACTTTCTCAATGCAGAAACATTAGGAACAAACACATACGAACATTAGGGCATGGACAAGTGTCATGTCATACTTGCATGAAACACAAAAACAGTTGCGTGAATCAATCAATTAGCTGTGCACAACTGCGCTTTTTTTTATCTACACCCTCCTCACACTCACACACACACACACACACACACACACACACACACACATCAAATTATGTGTTGAATAAACGCTCCTAACCACTTTCTCGATGCAGAAACATTAGGAACAAACACATATGAACATTAGGCCATGGACAAGTGTCATGTCATACTTGCATAAAACACAAAAACAGTTGAGCAAATAGATGATTGGGTGAAACATTGCTCTCATAGACACAAAAACACGGAAAGGAATCATCTTCTGATTATTGCACATAATGGAGACTGTGGCTGGAACCCATTTCAGCAAATGTGATTAGGCCAACACACGCCATCTCATTAAGAGATTGAATCTTAATGCCAGCAGTTTTTCAGTGTGGGAGCACTATTTGGCAAGAGGAAAGCCCAGATGCTTATCCTGATGATTTATGATTTATCCTGCAGCCCATCAGCAGCACACCAGGGATTCCTATAGTACACAGAGTAATATATATACATTGATTTCAAATATAAATGCCCATTCATACACATTTGACACGTTTGCACAGCATGGTTCCACACACACACAAACGCACAATGCAGCATATGTTTCTACAAAACCGCTTACTAATTAAAGGATCAAAAGGAAAATTCTCTTTTATAAATCACGTACTTTCTTTTGTTTGTGGGTGTGTTTGTGCATCTCCTACCACGTGTGAATGTGTTTGTGTGTAGCCATGTGACTGTTTGTATGTGTGGCCATACCACATTTGTCTACAATTGTGATCTGCACAAACATATGAATGTTTTTGTGTCTTTTTGCATGTTTGTGTATTTCGTTTTGCTTTGTCGTCTGCATATATCTATATGTGCAAGTGTACAAGCCACTGCACAAGCATGTGTGTATATGTGTGGTAACTCCTCCCTGCCACCTTGCATTAACACACACCGTAGCGACTGATGGGGAGTGAATACAAAAGAAATCCATTTACTTAAATGCCATGTGACACAATGAAATAACTGTAACTGAAGGCAGACCATGACGTCTGCATTAATACAAACAGCTAATATAATAGCCAACCATAATATTACTTATATCACTGGAAAGTATGTAAATGTAAATGAAACATATTCATCTGTGGTTAGCAACGCAATCGTCTCTCATCTTAAAGTACCTACATTGTCTGTAAAACACATCAAGTCAGAAGTTTGAGTCTAGATTAAGATTGCTTAGACTCTAGTCAAGATGCCTTACATTCACTGTGACTGTTGAAAATATCCTATGGTCTCTCCATCTTCCGTTTACCTGCTTTCCTAGATCAAGATGAATTGTGGGGTAATTAGGTCATTTTCAAAGTAATCTCTTGCTGCTCCATGTAATTGTTCCAATATGGTGAAATCCATTCAAAAGAGAAAAACAGTTTTTTTAGCAGATGGAATGATCCAGCTATAATCCAGGCTATTCAGGTATTTGCAGAGTTAGTTAGCGTCACAGCGTAAATTCTGCATGTAAATCAAACTGCACTGAAATATGGTTATGTGTACAGAAGACACATTCACATCTATGATTTTTATCGGAATCCTATTCTATGAATCTTTTTCTGCATCAAAGCACAAAAAAACAAACTCATGCTTTCTGTCAATCTGCTTGCAAAGTCATATAATTTTCCTAATCTGACAGAGGTTTTCTTTATATCACTCATACAGTTTATTTAAGGCTGTGGTTGTGAGCAGATGTAACAACTTAACCCCTGCAACCTCAGCTGTCCCGCCTGAGCAAATGAAAACGTCAACATCCGGCTTTGCAGACCCTCCTCTGACAGCTCCACTTCATCCTTCTTCTTCCAACAAGACTGTTGGAAGTTGAGACAGGAAGGGATGTGATGTTTCATCACTACAGCCATGCTGTGATTGGAGGGCACGCTGGTGCATGGGTGAAAGAGATAGTGCATATGTATATGTTGTGTATATATACTGTATATACACAGATAGATAAGCAGACAGTGAGTAAAAGTGAGCTAAAGTGTGTATTCTTTTGGGATAACCACAGCTGTGTTAATGCAGAGCCTGCTCTTTCCTGAAACATCAACTCCCTGTGTTAAAATCTGCCAAATGTTTATATTAATGAATGTAATCATAAAAAACAAAGACACTCAACACTCTTCAGTCCAAAAATGTTCCTCTGAAACATTCTCTGCCACACAGAATATGATAAATGATGCATTGCTTACATTGCCAGGTGTTTCAAATAAACAAAAAAGCAAAAGTTAACATGCGCATTGACGGTTTCCACCGCTGAGCTGACAGAAAAGCGTGACACTTACGGAAACGCAAACTTAATCAAGTCACAGCACCGCCAACACTGTTTGATGGACAGATGATCTCTTGGACATGCAGTGTAGAAACAGCACAGCAAAAAGAAAAGGATCTTGCAGATTACCAGTGTATATGACCAAGCCACTATCTCTCCACAACCAAGATAACAACTGGTGTGGATTAATACAGTTTACAGTAAGTGTGTGTCATGTTGACAAGCACCCTTGGGACACAGAGTCGGGCAAAACAACAACAAATCCTAATAGTTAGACAGACATGGAAAGAGACCAGGAAAGCTCAGCCCAAATGTTAGCAATAATCTGCAATCTCAAGCACAATATTTACAGTATTTTTTGTTTTGAAAGGATAATTAAAATCAGAAATTTTGGCTATGAAGAAGCTATTTCCCACCAGAGGAAGCAAGCTGTGGTCAGCTGAAGGCTGTTTTGAATTTAAGAAATGAAACATGTCAGCTTTAAAAGTATCCCTCCAGGACTTTTCCCAGAGCCACTCTCTGTCCAAACCAGTGGTGAAAGACTCAACATCACGCACGGGAGTAGCAGTTAATAATACATTCACCCTTTTCAGTTGACAGCGTGGTGACCTTTTCTAAGAGCCCCAAATCTGTTGGAGCTTCCAGTGTTACGTAAAGATCAGGAAGAGATTGGGCCTAATAATGTACTCTGTTTGATTTATGGATTCTCTATGCAGATTTTTGCAATTAGGTCTGCATTATGAAATAGGTGTGCATTATAAATTGCAAAATATCTTCACCGACCAGCACACACACCTGTAGTCCATATTTAAAGTCAATACATTCTAAATGTTTCCAGTACTGTGTTTGCACACTGAGGTTGGAGCAACAGGCGATCACATTTAAAAGAATTCCAGCACTGACATACATTGATGTATCGATAAACCAATCATCAAAAAAAGTTAGAAACAAGAAAAGATCTTTCCCTGTCAGAAAATGTGTTTGTATGGATATTCTTTCTATGCATGGGGGGTGAAGAGAGATTAATTTGCATATGTGAGAGAGAATAGGGAATATAATACACTGTAAATGAATGATTGTTTCCACAAAAAACTTTAACTGTAGAGCTGCAAAGACTCATTGATTAATTAGTTAACTAACAAATTAATCGCCAACTATTTGATCGATTAGTCCCGACTGCAGCTCTGGAATGTGAATAAATATAAACTAAACTAAATATATTTGAGATGTAGACAAAATAAGACATTTGAGGACGTCATCTTGGGCTTTGTGAAGCACTGATTGTTATATTTTTCTTGCTTGCCATTTTCTGACATTTAATAGACCAAACAACCAATCAATAAAATATCTAGAATGAAAATCATTGTCAGTTGCAGCTCTAATTAACTATTTCCTTGGAAACCACATCTGCATACAACTGCATCATAATACCATGACGTGTGTGCACCATGACCCCAGCTGGCCATTATCATCAGGTGAACAGGCAATATGAAAACTTAAATCAGTTAGTTTTTCCAAAACAATGGCACGTTTTCATTTTATTGCTCCTTAAATGAAATATTCGTTGTTTTTTTATACTTTATTTCCTTTAAACCCAGCCTTTAAATGTAGGAACCTGGTATTCAATTGCAAAGAACGAACATAAGAAAAAAAAAAGATATGAAGTAGTGGTAAAGCTCTTTGCTATACAGTGATTACAAATGAAAGTACTCACACAAAAGCGTGGTAGATGAAAGCCCATTCCCTCGGTCTCTCCAACACGTTGTAGAGGCAATTCTGGAACCGCCGGTACCGCGCGTTCCTGCGGCCACTCTGCGCGCTGTAGATCAGAGGCTTCCCCAACAGGCTGAGCCGGGCACCCTGCTTCCTCTCCGATCCCACAGCACCTGCCGTGGAGGGAGACAGGAGACCGTCACCGACCCGCACCGCGTTATTCATCGTCCTCGGCCCAGACTCCACATCTTTCAGTGCGTAGCCCTGCGCCCGGTGCTCTGTTGGGGTCTTCAGCCAGAGCCCAGCGCCGCTGCTCTCATCGCCGGTGTGACTTCGCGGCATGGCATCACCAGCGCTGTGCGCTGGGAGACCGGCAGACATTCATATGTAGCCAAGTGCTCTTGCGCTGGGTGTTTTGACTACTTTGGCTTTCACTAGACACTAAATAGCAGAAGAGTTAAACTTCTAATATGCTCTCATGCTTGTCATCCTGTGGCCGTGTGAGCAGATTCACAGTCCGGTTTGGACACGTTGACCATCTGCGCAAGGGTGGAGAAGAGTGGGGTTATGAAGGAGTGGATCCATCGAGACATTTGGCAGGGGGAGGGTTCTCCCACCCTCCCGTTCTCCCCCAATTCACTCTCACTCACCGTCTTGCTTCTTTCTGTCAAAGTGTGTGGAGCCTGCCGGTGCTGCCCAAATCAAGCAAACCATGATCTCTTTTACTTATCGGAAAGTTAAGTGCGCATCACAGCCAGCAGTAGCCTACCAGAACCACTGCGTTAGTATGTGTTCTCGACAATTACGGCTATATGTATGATTTTCTATTTGAATAATATCTTAACTGAACAAAGGTCAAAGGACACACATGCACCGATGACGCAGGTTTAACACAGGGGAGGAAATTGCCCGATGATGCCAACACACTGCATTCATCTGTCATTGATGCGTAGGAAACACTTCTAAACAGAAATTAAGTAGGCTACCATAGTCTATTTTCTTTTGCATTTATTTCCGAGGTCAGACTTGAGGAGGGAACTGGGCATGGCTACTGATAACTACTAAAAAATATCATGAAAAGGTTATTATACCATGTGTTCCCATAACTAACACTTCTTACTAAATTGGTTGAAGATTAAACACCACCTTGAGTTTAGTTCATATTCCGAGAATCGAACTGTATCGGCTTCAGCAGCGGAGACGGTGATGTTTCGGTCGGTGTCAAACTAGGCCAACTGGAACCGAACAGACTTTCTGATTATGATAGCTGCGTCACTGATTTTTTTCAACTGGCAGACCATGAGCCACGGAGAGGATAGTTTACTTTTTCTTTTTTTGTGGCTATGTCTTTCCAACCTGTTACTAAATAGGCTACCATAAGCCTACAACTGACACGAAGGCATGGAAGCAGCCTCAGGGATGATTTCAGTTCTATTCATCTGGCATGCATACAATGATGCTTAGAAAACACTTGTCAATCAACACACTGAGGAATTTATTAGAATATTTTAAAATTACTATCATTCCCATTTTCCTGCTTCGTTTCTCTTTCAATCCATAACTAGTTTTTGCAGAAAATGAACTTGTTAATTTTTTCCCACTTTGATTTTATCCAACCAAAGCTCGTGGTGACGTCAGCAATTTAATGCCATCACGTGCACTTTGCCTTTTTATTTATTCATTTATTTATTTTCAAAAGCGAGCACATAGTTAACCCAAACTAAAACATGTTTTGGGTTTTTTCCCTTCCTGCTGTAATCAAAGCTTGACCTCTAGTGGTCAAACACTGGCATTACAGAGTATGAAACAAGGCCAGGAATGTGGTTTTGGACATCTGGATTTATCATCTTGTGTTGAAATTAAATTTTTTGAAGAAAATAATATATAGTATCAGGTCTAAACGCTATTATTATACCACTCTATATGATCATATTGATGACCAATAGGACTTTCCTATAGTATTCTTGGAGACAACAGCCATCATTTCCCACTCATGTTGTTTCCTCCCTATGTTACCCGAGCAACATACATAGCTAATTTATGCTAATGGCGTGAGTTGGCTAAAAATGTAGCAAACTCCAAAACACACTCTTAAAAATTGTGTTTTAACGCTAGCTAGCTAACTTTACCTCAAGATAAAATCCACCTATGTCTCCGCACCTTACCTCATGAATTGAAACACTCACGTCTAAAATAGCAAAGCAAGCACAGCTGCAAAAAACGTTAGGCTAATGTGGAAATGCTAACCTCGCCTCGCTGCCTCAGGAACGGATTGGACACTTGATGTCACTCGACAGTCATTTCCCGGAGGATGGTAGGCTACGTTAGTTTAAGCGGGGTTCTCGTTTCCTGCCTGTAAGAAAACCGTGCACCGTAATTCTTTTTCGTGCGCACTCTGGGTTTTATAGCCCTACTTCAGCTCCTTGTATGAAGTTGGTTATAGCAGGCTCCATCCAGGCTCCATCCAGCAATAGCCCAATAAGAGGCTCTGAAGAGTAGGCTAGGCTGATTGCTGATTGGATGCTGTATTATTATATTATTCATGTATCATCAATAAGAAGATATAAGTAGCCTATATCAAATAATTCTACTGGATTTAGCCATTCTTACAAATTCCTATTACTCGTTATTTTTTGGTAGCCTATTTCCATTATCCAACAAAAACAATAAAAACGTTTTAATTCAACGAATCTTTTTTTAAATCGGAGCAGGGTCGGCATCTGTGTTCGGTTAGTCGCTTTGCCTATAGCCTACTTTGCCAGACCTTTCTTCAGGAGGTGTTTGATGTTCTACTGTTTGTTGAATTAGGCTACTGCTTTTACGTTAATTTTTAGGCTATATTTTTTGTTCAACCATATTCCCATCCCAGCCCCAGTCCTAATGATCAACTAAAGTAGCCTAATCCACAGCCTTAATCGGCAGAATCCCAGCACTGTAGAACGAGAGGTGAACTAACACTTTAATTATACTAATTAAGAATTATAAAGGGGAGTAAAGGATGTTTGCTGGGGATTTTGAGAGAGAGAGAGAGAGAGAGAGAGAGAGAGCAATCGTTGGGATTAGGCATGTGCTACACAGGATTACAACGTGCAGAAGCACCATTCCCTGCGCTGTGCGCTCTGTATACTTATTCTCTGCACGGCATTTCTCCGTCTACCTGAACCGATCGACGCTAAAAACCATCGCCTGCACCCTTCAATCCCACTGACCCTGCTGATAAATTATATGGAAACATGGCCAACGTCCCTCAACTCGTCAAAATTGGCATTTCCTTGAAGATGCTTCCCAACAACTCGGCGGTGCACTTCAAGTCCGACGGCGCCAGGTTTGGACAGACCCGGACAATCAAGCTGCTGACCGGGTCCAAATACAAAATCGAGGTGGTTATTAAACCAGGAGCGGTCGAAGCCACGTAGGTAGCCCTTCGATCTTTGTGGATTATCCTGACCAGATCATGAAACAAACTGCTATGTTTAATCTATTGATTCTAAATAAATACAACAACAATATCACGGCTAGCCCCTTGTATTCCTACAACACATTTCCCATATGTTAGGGCAAATGGACATATGGAGCCGTCCAAATAATGGAGATTTTGTTGTGTGAATGTGAATGTGGCAATTTATAGGCTACAACACAGACGTTTATTGTTCCAATAGGCCTATTCCTTTTGGTAGAATATTGGATGATTGGATTATTACTTGGATTATAGTGGCGGTAGCCTATTACCCTATAGCCTACTACGGGATATTTTTGTACATATTTTCTGTAAAATGTTTTTCAATTGTTTAGGTAAAATAGGCTTATATTTACTTTTACAAAATGAATTTGTCTGCTTTATTCATTGCCTAACCGAACACTATAGTTTTCCCTCTTAGTAACACAAAGTGGCCTAGGCTACATATGAATTGAAATTGAAATGATTGATGGGAAATTAAAGAATCAAGGATGAGGCTCATTCCTGGCATGCAATGATAGTGGTGACCTGAACAGAAGGCAAATGCAGATTTTAAGGATGCATTCGCAGACAGTAGGATATTTGTTATATTACGAGTCTATCGCAAAAGAAGTAGCTAGAGGTTTTCGTGAATTCCAAACTGCAGAAAAAAAACATCTCTTGCAAATGTCCCTTGACGTTTTCTTCAACGTATCACACGACAATATCTCTGTGATATTATGTGTGACCAAATGTCCTGCACTAAGCCTAAGCACTCAACAAGTCCTTCTTTTCCAAGTGTAGCACTCAAAGGTAGGATTTTACGAAGAGCACATGAAGGCAACATAAACCCCAATTGGCTGCTGTCAAATCCGACACAGATTAGGAGGTCTCCAGGGTTGGGTTTTGTGTCACCGCCCTCTTGTGATTTGCCTATAGTTCACGATTATGTAATATCTGGTTGTACTTCCATATCCAAATAAGGATTAGTGTTGAACGTCTATATATCAGGCTGTGAAACATGTCTGAATGAGCACCCGATGTAAAAATAGGTCACACGTGATAAATGCATAGGAGATGTATTTCATTTGGGGCATGCTCATGAAACACAGCTGCATACCTAGGCTATTTCACTAAATGATTTGTCAACATGATATCTGGAGCAAAAAATGCATCAGTGAGTATACAGCATCAGTTCAGTTTTTCACAGATAAAGACATTGGGTTATAAACTTTGACTTTGACTTAGACTTCTCTTTATCAATCCTTTGGGGATGACTCCCACCAGGAAATTGAAAATTCCAGCAGCAGTTTTAGCAAGAAAAAAAATAGATAAAAAAGACAGTATAAAGACAACAAAATAACAGTAATAATAATAACAACAATAAGAACATTCGTCAAATAAAGACAAAAAAGACCATAAATTCTTATCAAAGTGTCAGTGTTGAGTCCAGTGTTAAAGTGATAAAGTGACCAGGTGTTAATTTAAGTCCAGGTGTGTATGTATGTATGTATGTATGTATGTATGTATGTATGTATGTATGTGTACTGTATGTATGAATGTATGTATGTATGTATTGTCCTCTCTGCCCTATTTCCTCCTCCCCCCGAGTGAGGAGTTGTAGAGTCTGATGGCATGAGGGACAAAGGAGTCCTTGAGTCTGTTGGTCTGACACTTGGGAAGGAGCAGCCTTCCACTGAACAGGCTCCTCTGGGTGCTGATGACGGTGTGCAGGGTGTGGCTGGCATTTTCAGTAATGTCCAGCAGTTTGTCCAATGTCCTCCTCTCTGCCACCGTCACCAGTGAGTCCAGCTTCATGCCGACCACAGAGCCGGCCTGCCTGATCAGTTATATATATATATATATATATATATATATATATATATATATATATATATAAAATAATTAGTGCCTTTTAAATGGTATGTGTAATTTCTAATACATATAATCAATCAAATATTTTGGATACATCTTGTCTTGTTTTATTAACACATGGTATGTGTTATCAATGTAACATCCTTTCATTCATGCTATGGCCTGTCTTCTGTGGTCTCGCATAAACTTTTTATTTTTAAGAATGTTTATGACTAGTTTGTTGTGTTGTGGTCTGTGTGCAGCTCCATGAGTGTGGGTGCCGTGACCTTCCCCCTGGAGCAGCAGTCTAAAGACCCGCAGTCAGTGGTCTATACTGGCCAATACGACACAGAAGGGGTGGCGCACACCAAGAGTGGAGAGAGGCAACCAGTTCAAATCAACATACAGGTATGTATGTACTCTATACAGTGCATGGAACTAACTTAATATCTGGAGGCAGAAGCAGGAGCAATCCAACATTCAAAAGTAATTTTATAGCCAGGAAGTGTTCAGGATTGTTTTGTTAATGTATTGCTTTTACAGTGTTTTCTCCAAGTCAAAAGGAAACAAGCATGGTTTTCAGGGGAGAATAAAAACTGAAACAATGACAGGACACGTTTAATAGCAATCTTTTCCATGATCCAGCATAATGCTGTGACCATCAACCAACCAAAAATATATTTAAATGTAGCTTGTTGGTAACTCCAACTTTTAAATTCTCAGTTCCACTGATTCCCACAAGGTTAAATGATAAAGTTGGAAATTATTTTCATTGGAAATACCCTCCTTGAGATCTTTAGAGACAAAAATATACAGCACAACCACAATTAGACAACACAGTTAACAACACAACAAACAAAATACAAAGAGAAAAGAAAATACAGAACAATACATATCAGGAAAAAAGATATCAAGATCAGGCAATCATACTCAAGTTTGAGGCAGAGAAAGAATTTTGTGGGATATTAGTTGTTACGGTAACCATAAGTAACGGCAAGGCTTGGACCCAAATGCAGTTCAGAGAAGATAATTTATATAACAAAAACTGAAATAAAAATTGTCCAGATGTAACACAAACAACAACAAAAAAGTGTCCAGAGGTAGGCAGGCAAAAACATACAACAAAAATAATCCAGGCATGAAACAAAACCAAAAGGAACTCGAGACGAATAAATCCTGAGACAGGACAGCGCTATACAAGGATCCCACACTGGACAAATACAACACAAAGAATAAATATAAGATAAGAAGGAGAAACTAGAGGCAAGTGACACAAGGCTCAAACACAAGACAGGAAATAAAACCAGACAAGACAAGACAGAACTAGAAAACTACTACTACTACTACTACTACAAAATAAAACAGGAAATAACAGAACCTTAAAACCACAACAGACCACGACAATTAGTAATATGGGCAGTGGTATTAGCATTAGTGGTATTAATGTGTTGAGGTGTTATGGATAGGTAGCTACAGTTGATTCTGTAGTACAAAGACAGGGCTCTTGCTTTCTCCCTCTCTCTCTCTTGAACCTTCACTAGCTCTTTCTCAAAAAAGAAAACAAGTGAGGCACTTATGTTACTTCATGCACCTGCAAGCCATGTGACATGTGTGTCAGGTGAAAAGTGTGTTGAGGCACTTATTGTTAAAAGCCTTCATTCGTACATTTTGTTGTCTTGGACAAAAGTATCAGGCCAAATGAACAAATCTCAAGAAAAGACACAAAGTATCATTTGTGAATCCAAATATAGCTTATATCTGTTCTGTGCCCCTCCATTGTTTTCCAAAAACAATTTTTTTTAAAAAAAATACACCCATGAGCAATGCAGGAAAGTCAGAAAGTTTTGAGAGACAAGCTAAATCCTTCCAAAACTGTGTCTCAGCCTGTTCTAGGTTAAAGACTGAATTGTGGTAACGTAGTTCTGACAAGGGGTACAGATACTAACATCCCTGATACACAAACACACGCCACTGTCAAACGACACAGTTCTACCCATCTTTATAAGATGTGTATTTCCATTTGGTTCAAACACCAACCACAACATGAGTTCCAGGTGTTCAGTGTGCAAATGTCTTCCGCTAGCAGCAATACAGAGATGCTCGGAGGAAGCAGCTGTTGTAGTTCCTGGTGAATGAAAGCACTGCTGTCTGAGGTAAATGTTGAAATATGTATGTTTTTAGCTTTTTTTTAATCTTTTTGGGAGAAAGAGAGCAGGACTACAGGTTCAAACACGATGTTAACATGACGTGCATGTTTCCTACCCATATGTCCAGTTTACACCCCTTGCCGTGTGTGTGTGTGTGTGTGTGTGTGTGTGTGTTCATCTGTCCAGTCAGTATGCTTCCTCTTCATTTCACCTTCACATGATTTTTCAAATGATGATATGGCGTGTGTCTACAAGGGTTTTTTATGTGTGTGTGTGTGTGTGTATTCCCATCTGTCCACTCATGCACTTGTCTGTGCATGTGTTTCTCCTTCAGTTCACAGAGGCCGGGTTGTTTGAAACGGTGTGGCAGGTGAAGTACTACAACTACAACAAAAGGGACCACTGCCAGTGGGGAAACAGCTTCAACAGCATTGAGTATGAGTGCAAACCCAATGACACGCGCACACTCATGTGGGTCAACAAGGAGATGTTTGTCTGATGGAGGAACATCTTGAAATATTCAGTGTGCACTGACATTTCTATTAGTCTATTGCTTCCTGTTGCTAAAAGGAAGCATGTGAATCTACAATAGATACACACTCTACCTTACTGTTTCATTGTAATCTTTCAATCTTTCCATTATTAGAAAATATAAAGGTTTATTCTCTGTCTGAAAAGAAAATGCAACCCTTTTGTGCCGTAAAATAGTGATCATATTTACTGCCAAATTGGATCCTATGGCAGAACATTTAAAATGCAGTGATGTTGCCAGTCTTTGGTTAAACAAATGTGTCAAAATGAATTTGGTACATTTTATTTACTGTATATATTTTTGAGATTAAAACAAAACGTACAACCTACATTTTTAAATACATAATGCAGATTAAATGACGTTTTGAGATAAGTATTTGTAATGTACCATTCCGTTGTGGCATGTGGTAAACCTCAAGTGTGTTTAAGCGTATGTGTATGTACAGTACCGTGTGTGTGAGTGCACATGTGCCTGTGTGTTTAGTTACAGTATGTGTTTTACAGATGTTTTATGTTTTTTTGAAGCTATTTCTACATGTTTCATTCCAAAATGACTTTCCAAGATTTCCAGATATTCAAGAATTTTTTTCAACTATTACTAAGTTCAACCAAGTGAAGTGCTCTTGCAGTAGTGACATTTTTATTGGCCCTGAGCAGAATCTTCCCTTCTGTACTTGTATGGGAGCTTTTCACGACTTCAGCACTGTCTAATGTTCAACATGTGGTGTATAGTTTTCAAAGAGCCAGGCAATGAAAAAGTAAAAACCCTCCACATAAAATAAAGGAATTTAGATTATTATTATTATTATTATTATTATTATTATTATTATTACTACAGGCAATTTCTATCAGCTACTTTAAAAAGCAGTAACTTGTACAGTACAAGGAAAACAACGCTTCTACTCTCAACCTATTGTGCTGCTACTTTTAGTTAGAAAGACTTTCACCTTGAAGCCGATCCTCACAAGATTAAATCCGTATTACTGGAGAAATATAACTTTTTAACTGAATAGTCCTGCTGGTGTTGTTGCTGCCACCTCCAAACTCATTTATAGTCAAACTTGACTGGCTTGAGACGTAGCGGTGCACTGTGCTGCAAACCAATCATTAGGCAAGTTGGACTATGTTGTTGCTTGTCTGAAAGAGTTACAAGGTAATAGTAGCCCACAAAACATTACCCTGGTAATTTGATGAAATCTTTCAGCTCTTGAAAGTGTACAGGTCAGCTACTCTGTGAGTATCTATGTGCTACTGTTACCCAGAAAGAAGAGAAGAAGAATATGTCTAGCTTGTCAAAAGCCTGCTTCAGCCCTTTACAATGACACTGCAGTAAACCTCCTCTGCATCAGCACCTCTAAACCAGGATGTTTTGAGTGTTTTACAATGAAACTCTCTGTGTAGCTGTGTGGATGTGTATTGTTTTGTGGTACCATTTTGTGTACAATATAATGCAGTATTGGATGTAGGAATTTTGTATTTAGGTGGAGTTGTGCCCCTTTTTACAGTGTGTTTGTTTTCTCTACCTCTTCTGAAAGACATAGTCAGGAACATGAACTGTATTTATTAAATTCTGACATATTTTAAAACCATTTTTCTATTGCTAGTCGTAACTTCTATTTTTAAAAATAGTATTTTTGTACAGTGAATCTTTGAAATGTTTTCTTATTGTGTGTATATTGGTAGAAAGAAACTATAAAATAGTTTAAATATTGAATTGACCTATGCAAGAAATCAGAGCAACAAAGAAACAATTAAATGGTGCAATATAGTTGTGGGATTTACACATCATTCTTAAATTTTTGTGTTGTGTGTTCGTTATATTCCAAACTTACTGACAACTTTGAATGATATTAGGTTTGTTTCAAACACAAGTATTGACAATTCAAATAACCAGTAGCCTACTGTAAATCATTATTATTATAGGGGTGGCCGTAGCTCAGTCCGTAGGGATTCGTTTGGGAACCGGAGGGTTGCTGGTTCAAGTCCCTGTACAGAGTGTGAACTGATAGCTGGAGAGATGCCAGTTCACCTACTGGGCACTGCCAAGGTGCTCTTGAGCAAAGCACCAAACCCCCCCTCAACCGCTCAGAGCGCCTATTCAGCAGTTGCAGCCCACTCACTCTGACATCTCTCCATTAGTGCATGTATAGGACCTGAGCATGTTTGTGTATTTCAGGCCTGTGTGTAATAACAACAGAGTGTCAATAAAGAGTATACATTATTATACATTATTATTACAAAGGAAGCTACATAAGTGAAACTTGTAAGATGTCACCTTCAAAACTGAAAATGATTACTTTATTTATTAAAGATTGGATTCTTGCTCCACCATTCTGAATCATTTTAAAGTGCACATATTATGCTTCCACACGCATACAAACTTTGAAAAAACACTATCCATGCTGTTTTGAGTGAGATACGGTTTCTGAATGTCCTCTGCCTTTAGTCTCCAGGTGAGCTGTTCAAAATCTGCACAGCTTTCTACGTCACTAGCCGAGTAGTAATAGTAGTAAGTGCCCCTCATTTATCTAGCTGATGGGATCTTACTGGGAATGTGCGACTCCTAACAAAGATAGTATAGAAGTGAAATGTCTCTCTCTGCAGCTAAAACAGAGACCAAAACACAGGGTGAAAAGAGGATCTGCAGCAGGATCTGGTGTTTTTTGAAAATGAAACCATGTAAACCTATTCTGGTACAACCTCAAAATACATTTATGAACCTAAAAATTAGCATAATATGGTTTAAAAATCAACATAACTGCTGCTTCTACTATTAGTACTGCTGCTGGCTAGCATGACTCTCACAGACTCCCATAAGGGCACATTTTTTGCAACCAAGGACAGAGTTTATTTCCCCTCCTGGTCACATTAAAGAGGCTGTTGAGATTAGCATTTGGGCTGACATTCGGGCAAAAATGAAGGATGGATAAATCTTGGCTGTGTCCTATTAGGGCACAGCCCTATCTGGGTCACAGTAGATCAGAATCAGAATCAGCTTTATTTGCCAGGTATGAGGACACATACGAGGATTTTTTCTTTGGAGCATCGTTACTCACACTGTGCTTACACATACAAAACAACCAAAACAAAATATACACACTAATATATACACAATATATACATACTGTAAACAGAAACAATATAGAGGCATGAGTGCAATGAAGAGTTCAATAAAATTATTTAAATGTGGAGCATAGTGCAAAGGATACTGGGATAAATAGTATTATGTTATTATATTACAATATGAACAGTATGAACAGTATGAACATATGAACAGTTCTGAAATAGGAAATGAGAATGATGAATAAATTAAAAAAAATAATAATAATAAGTGAGATGTGAGAATGGGAATGATGAATAATACTAAATAAGTGGAACCAGTAAACAGGTGCTGTAGAGACAGTGATTACTTGGTGATTGACCAGAATTGAACCTGACACTGTGGGTAAGAAGTCAGCTGTTCATCAGAGAGATGGCTTGTGGGTAGAAACTGTTCCTGAGTCTGTTGGTTTTGGCTAACAGGGCTCTGTAGCGCCTACCAGAGGGGAGAAGCTGGAACAGGTTGTGTCCGGGGTGAGATGGGTCTGCAGTGATGTTTCCTGCACGTTTCCTGACTCTGGAGGAGTATAAGTCATGGACGGAGGGCAGGTTGGCACCAATGATCTTTTCTGCAGTCCTAACTGTCCGTTGTGGTGTGCTCCGGTCCTTTTTGGTGGCAGATCCAAACCAGACAGTGATGGACGTGCAGAGAACAGACTGGATGATGGCTGTGTAGAAGTGGATCAGCAGCTCCTTTGGCAGGTTGAGCTTCCTGAGCTGGCGCAGGAAGTACAGCCTCTGCTGGGCCCTTTTGATGATGGTGTCTGTGTTGGGCTCCCACTTCAGGTCCTGGGATATAGTGGATCCCAGAAACCTGAAGGATTCCACAGCAGACATAGGGCTGTTGAGTATGGTGATGGGGGGAGGAGTGGGGGGTCTCTTCCTGAAGTCCACAACAGTTAACAGTTGGATAACAGTTTCTGTAACCCAGATCTTAATTTACATGAAAACAAAGGTTTTCAGATATGTATATTACATACAACTAATATAACTTATTTCAACAATTAGATTTCAAGTAAGAGGAGCGGCTTTATAATAAAATTGAAATTACACTGAACCAAGAGTTAGATAATAAAGATAATTTTTTAAACTTTGACTTCTCTATGAAACCCAGTTAAACCGGTTTAAATTTACAAAGTTTTATATGCTTACTTGATGGAACATCTGCTGTGCTGCTGTAATAAAAGATCACTTTTTCTTATACCATATAATTATAATACAACATGCAATACACACTACTGCTGCAACTGCAAGTGCTTACTCACTACAACTACTACTCATAATATAGTCTACTATAACAGCATGAGTAGTAGTTTCTGCTCTAGTACAGTTTCCTCGGGAAATGTACAATATTAACTTTTCTAACGTTCACAACGCTTGGTATGAGTTTAGTGCCTGTCCATTCGGAAGTCAGTACTTTTGATTTAATGGCATAGGGATGACATTAATGAAGTTAATATGACAGTTGTATTAATTGACGTTTGAGGTCAATAGCCAGAATTACATTATGTGAAAAGGCCAGAGTGGAGAAGGGTCCAGCTGCGTCCTGTTGACGCTCACGCCACGCCCACCAGAAATTACGTCACTCACACTACGCCCCCGGTGGCCGCAGCTGGACCTTATCTTTCTTTAACTGTCTATGGACCTTATTGCCAGTGGGGAATTCCTGCAGTACAACCATACCGCCGTTGGGGGGAGCCCATGCACAAACCTATTCAGAAGGTATAGATATAAATAAATAAACATAACCTGTAATTCCCGGATGTACAGTACTGCTGGCTGCACCTCCCCCCTTTGCTTCTTCTCTCCTCCCCTCCGCCACCGCCTGCTTGTCAAACCAAGCCTCCTCCTTCGCTTACAGTCCCCTCCCAGCGGGTCTCCCTCCCTTTCCCACTGCAGTGTAACCCTCGGTAAAGGGGAGAGAAGGAGAAGAGAGCCTAAAGCTGGGTGGAAAGCCAGGACGAGACCAAAAAGAGTACCACAAAAATATATTTTTTTGTTATTTCTCGCCACACCTCGGCGGCACTACCGACTCCCCCTCCCCTGTTGTACCTCTTCTTCACTCTCATCGCCTGGATTTCACCATTTGACCTGCAAGATGGTAAGCAGCAACCGCTCTTAATTTCACCCTGTGCCGACTGGTAAACACACCAATGGGCAGGCCTGTGTCCATTAATGTGGTTTTCTGACAGGTTGTTTTTTTTCGTGGTGAGCGCTTTGCTTTAAGTTAACAGTCGACAACGTAAGGCGCCAGGAAACGCTTTTCTCACCTACTTTCGGCTCCTTGTTGCGCTCTCTGTGCCCCGGGGATGACAGTAGGCTATAGCCTAAAGCCCGTGGCCCAGATATTTCTTATCCCTTCTCGGTATAGCCTACACTCTTATTAGCAACGAGGCCTGTGCAAATTAGTTTTCGTGACAAAAATAACACGCTCATTAGGCCTTGGTTGGCGACTAATTGTGGCACGTTTTACACAACAGGCATGTAAATGCAACTCAAGTTAGGTTAGGTCTTTGCACTCGTACTCGCAGTGCTTCAAACTTGTATTTCTATTTATTTCATCATGTTTTCTAGGTAGCATGGCGCTGTGTTGATAGTTGCAACATTGTTTCATTTGAGCTCATAAGCTTTAAAAAAATAGACCGAGGCAACTTTGCATCTATTTACAGCAATTCTACTGGAGGCTGCCATAGCAGGCCACAGTGCTGTCCTAATTGTCCAAGTCTTTCGACTGGTATTGCACATATTGAATATACTATATAGGCTACACTATAGGCTACTAGGCCTATATGAGGGTTAGTTGCCTAGTAACCACGGGCATCCATATAGTAACCAATAGGCGTGTACCTGCCTGGGCAGGAGTGTCGAGTCCTGGATCCATATTCAACCTAAGTGAGGATCAAAGCTGACATGTAGTCAGTTTACTAATTGCAAGGATGTGTCTAGGAACTGTGGTCTCTTTGCACAAGATTTGAACCCCGCCTTGTCCATCCCTCCACTATCTTCTCACACCCACAATTTCTTTCCATCCAAGATCAAACACACCTCCACACTTCAATTTTCTAGTCAGTTATTGATGTTGTTGCACAAAATTGGCCACTTGTTCACTATTAGAATCTATCCAGATGATTCTGGACACTGTTGTTGTCTGGACAGAAAGAAGAACTACATTCTATTTATTGTACCCATCTGTTTGAGGCACAACCATGGCTGCTTTGTCATATCTTGAGGAAGCTTTGTTTGTTTGGTGTTTTATGGATTTTTTGGGTTGCTCAGACGCGTTATTTACTGGTTGATTCAAATGTCTGTAAATAATGACACAGGCCAAAGAGCTGTCAAGTCTACAAACCATAGACCGATATATCAGCGAGGCTATTATGAAAGCTGACATTAGCTTATTGCAAATATATCAATATTAGTGTAACAGCTGATAAGTAACAATGCATGGCAAAGATAAGTTTGACAACAGTGTCACCATTAGTTTGTTCACCAGCAAACAGTCAAAAGTTTTTTTTCTCCATCTGTTAAATGCTCTGCAAGGCATCCAGTATTTTAGCGTAAGCACAAATGTCAACAAAATCAGCTATATTTTCTGAAAAATTCATTCAAACATTTACACTTTATAACATTTGGATTTGCATAGTTAGGATTGATGCCAGCACAATAAGTGCGAACTCCCTTGGGGCCTGTTCTAAGGATCAGATTTATGGAGATATCTGGATACATTTTAAGTAAAACCTCAAATCTGGAGTATTGACTGACGTTACAAAGATCTGTTTGGCAAAACCAGGTAACAGTCAATTGCATTCTTGGTTTGATAACTGCCATATGAAGTAGCTATCAGGAGCTCATGCATTGTGATTCAAGGTTATCAGGTAATAATCTGCACATTATGGTGAAAATACAAAGGAACACGTACACCACACACAAGGGCCAGAAAATCAGGACAGCAGCAGCATCATGACACAACATTAAAGCGAGCAACAGAAACAGTTGCTTCTTGACTTTTCAAAAACTTTAACATATGTTGATGTTCCTCTGTTCCGTTGTGACAATAAAACAAATTATCATATTATTTTAGTGCAAACTCATCAATAACTACAAATAACTAATGTTAAGGAAATCTGTATATGTTTTGTAATGTGTTTATGGATTTTGTTTTTTAAATATATATCAGCCGATATATAAGATTTTTAAATAACCAAATATTCGTATCAGTATCGGCCTTAAAAATCCTTTATTGGTCAGGTTCTACTTGTTACATTTGCCCTGCAGCCGTCTCAATTCTGACAGAAGGTACAAACTCAGGGCATGCATGTTGTACAGATAGTGTGCAAACTTATGTCCTGTCAAAATGTATTCTTCTCAGCTGCTGAGGGAGGGTGGGGGCAGGGACACACAGTTGCTTAAGCATATAGTGGAATGATCTGATGCAAAGAGGACCATATGCTGCCTAGCAATGAAGTACCACCCACATAAGGATTGAGCCGGAGCTAATGTAAAAGAGATAAAAACCACAGCGGACCACCAGCAGAAGTAATGATCAACACTACGTGATCCACACTGCACTTCCAAGCAGCCCACTCAATCTGGATATATTCTCCTCACCGGCCATTGCATTGCTGCAGTGCTTTGCTTGCACTGGGTCCGGCAGTCACCTATTGTCAGTAAACATCTATTTGTCTGGTGTTTCAGCCTCTGCAACAAGTTTAAAGTAACGTTCAAATGGCATGTCGAGGGTAGCTTGCCTCTGTAATTACTGACTTGAACACGATGGTTAGTGGATTTAATGCATGGAAGACTGTTCTGTAGTGCTCAAATGTAGAAAAGGTCAACATTGATGCATAGATGCAATACATTCTAGCCACTGACATTGGTGTAGGAGGAGGTGAAGGCGATTTAAAAAGCTGGTTTGAGTTTTGTATTAGTTGGAGTTCTCTACCAGAGCTGGGCAATGTGATAAATATATTACCTGTGGACAGGAAGCACAGTCTATTTTTTTGACGGATTAAAATCGCAAAAATAAATGACTTTCTATTTCTGCCTCATCAGCACTCAAGGCATCAAATGTGCTGCATGTAAATAACCTTTGGAAATCAAATTTTGCAGTGGAAGTACCAATACCAGTATCTGTATCGCCTCCGATACTGCCTAAAACACTAGTATTTTGGGAAGTACTGGAGTTAATGCACCAATCTGATACCTGAACCTGAAGAAAATCTACATAAAAGTAGTTTATTTATGTTCTTTTTCTGTTATAACTGTCTGTCAAACTAGATAATAAAAGAAAGTTCTATGGCATTCATTGTTTGAGAGTTTAACCTTAGGCAGACTAACAACAAAGATAGAAATCATATCACATCCATACATACAGGGATATCATAGTAGTATACAGCTGTTAAAACATAATAAAATATATGACCCACTGGTATCTGATCAGTAAACGGTATTGGCCAATACGCAAGTTCAGGTATCAGAATCGGGATCAGGAATAAAAAAACGGTATTGGACCATCTCTAGGCAATATATCGATATTATATCGATATCGTGATTATGTCTTAGATTTTGGATTTTGGTATATCATTATATGACATAAATGTTGTCTTTTACTGGTTTCAAAGGCTGCATTACAGTAAAGTAATCTAGCTGTTCTATCATTTGCTTTTTTCCCACTTAGACATTATGTCCACAATACTGATGATTATTTATCTAGAATCTAAGTGTAAAGATATTTTGTTAAAGCACCAATTAGCTAGCTAGAATATCGCCGCAATATCGATATTGAGGTATTTGGTCAAGAATATCGTGATATCGGATTTTCTTGTGTAAGACATTGCAGGCAATGTCTTACACATAAAACAATTCACCTGCAGCCAACCATAAGCTATTGTTGGTTGAAGGGGTGACTGTGGCCAGTAGGAAACAGTTGCCAAACTTCAGTGCCCACCATCAAGTAGGCTAACCCATTTACAGAAAGTATAAGTAATGATATTTTAATTTAAAAGTATGTTGAAAAATTTATCATTTGTTGTTATTATTGACTATTCGAGTACATTCACCTACAGCTGTAACACCTTCAGTTGCAGCCTCAAATGATATAGACAATCCACTGATTGTTGTTTGACATGTGCTTTCCCTTAGCGCTGACATCACTGTGCTCTCTCTGATAGACCTCTGGTGTGTTGCTGCATTAGACAGTGTGTCCCTGCACCAGTTACACTAAGTTGAATTGGGGAACAATTTGGTATCAAGTTGTGAAATAAAGCTAAGAATTAGTAAATACATTATAGCTTTATTGAAACAAGGTTATTGCATTGGAAGATGTAGGCATTGTTAGTTTACATAGCATTATGAGGCCTCTAAAAACCTTTAAATGTAAGCCCAAATCAGGGCTTGAAATGGCTAAGAGGATTAGCCCTGTTAGAGTTTCTTCAGGCAGCTAAGGTTTTGGTAATTATTTTCATATTGGCACTTGACTCCTGAATCTGGCACAGATCCTTGAACACATACATCCTCACAAAAGTGCACACTTATCAACACAGAAGCAAGGATATGTGCAAACACGGCTACCCAGGCAATATTGCAAAACAATAATTAAAGGTGAGGGTAACTGAATGTGTGCGCAAAGAGACAGATGACTGTACACTTGTAGCAACTCATTTTCCTTTTTACTATGTTATAGAGTACTAAATTATAGTGACACCATGTCAGCTGGCTATTAGCCTGGGTTTGCTTGCTGTACAAAGTTGGGCTGAAAATGGAGGGGTGAACTCTATTTAAAGAACAATCTCAAAGCACAGATCAGCTCTAGAATCTGCTGTGACTTTGGAGGGTTTAGTATGTCCACCGTAAAGCTCGGCCGTATGGCAAGCTTGATACTTGCACACACTTGTGTGGAGATGAGAGTCTGGTGATCCCTGAACTTATCAAGACTACTGCAGCATCCAACAGCTTTTTAAACATTACCTGCCTATTGCTCTCTCCACCAACAGTATCAATACAGCAAGCAGCTAAATGAGGCATTTTGTCTAAAGAAGTCTATAATGTGCTTCCTATTTAAAGTAAGAATAGTTTTGATAGACATTGGCTTACATACAATCATAAGACACACTCACACTCAGCCATTTTTGTTCAGCAGATATACTGTACATTGAGTTCACTGATTTGTTTTAATGGTCAAGTCTGATAAACATTCACATTTGAATTATTGCCATTGACACAGGAAAAATAAAACAAAATGAGTGGGTGAAGTGTGCAAATGTACAGTGGACAAAAAGTTAGCAAAGCAGGCTCTTTATCAAAAGGTTGCTTGTCCAATCAACACATTTGGCCAGTCAAGTCAATGGATAACGCTTGCTGCTGCCTCTTGCTACTGCTGTGCCCTTCACTAAAGCACTAGACCCCCCAACTGCAGATAAGGCAGCCTCCGTAACTATCTGAGCGCTATCGTTTTTCTTCCCAGTCTATCAGTTATGTAGCCTACATAACCTTATCCGTCCACATATGACTAACGTCACCCATAGTGGACATGCTATACATCCCAGCAGATTATTAGTGTCGCATTAGGATTTTATGCACACTGCAGCTTTCTTTAGAACATTGGTGATGCGGAGCATTTTAGTAAAGCCACTGTAGCAAAGCGCCGTCAGAAGAATGTGACTTGCTCTGAAACGTGTTTTAAACATTTTTATAGTGGTTCCTGGACACAAACAAGTAAGAACCATTAAAAAGGAGTTCCACAGTATTGCAAGTGAATGATGTAAACCCTTTGAAATAAAAGATTATGAATTATAATTCTGGTAATGATGGTGCTGCAGCCTCAAAATGGGATTATATTAGTAGGCCTAGTACTTTAGTAAGAAATCCTTATTAAAACTATTCTTAATTTAAATAGTAAGCACATTATAGACGTCTTTAGACAAAATGCCTCATTTAGCTGCTTGCTGTATTGCTACTTTTGGTGGAGAGGGCAATAGGCAGGTCATGTTTAAAAAGCTGCTGGATGCTGCAGTAGGGCTGGGCAATATATTGATGTATCAATATCTGGATATATGATTAGATATCGTCTTAGATTTAGGATATATCCTAATATCGTAATATGGTAAGTGTTTTCTTTTCCTGGTTTTACAGGCTACATTACAGTAAAGTGATGCCATTTTCTGAACTTAACAGATTGTTCTAGCTGTTCTATTATTTACCTTTACCCACTAAGTCATTAAATAATTTCTGGAGAATATTTATCAAAAATCTCATTGTTTAAATAACTACTTACTAACTGCCTCACTCTGATATCTCTCCATTTAGTGCATGTATAGGTACTGAGCATAACAACAAGTGCAAAATTGTAATTTCCCCTTGGGGGACTAATAATATCATTATTATTATTATTATTTATTATTATTATTATTATAACATTTTGTTAAAGCACCAATAGTCAACCATACAATATCGTCGCAATATCGAGGTACTTGATCAAGAATATTGTGATATTTGATTTTCTCTAAATCGACCAGCCCTATGCTGCAGTAGTATTGCTATTCAGTATCCAAAGTAAGACTGAAATCACAGCAGCAGTGAAGTGTGATAAAATATCATCAGGTGCACATTTTTTATGCTCAATAGATGCACATGGGGAATCAACTAAAACATCTGTGTGTGTGTGTATAGCATGTTGAAGTCCTGCCAAAGATGCCTCAGACAAGCCCCCAAGTCTGCAGCCACATGTACTGCCCAGGCTGTTTTTAATGTTATGACTGGGTCTATAATTAGCTGTGTTTTTGGGGTTGGCCATAGCGTTGCTGCTAAACCACTAGCGGCAATGCCTGACTCATTATGCAAAACGTGTTTTGTGTGCTAAGCCCTAATTGATTCTGAATGAAGCATGCATTATTGATGAGCCAACATGAGTCTCTTTCTGCACTCTATTTCTCTCTGTACATGCAAGATGCTTTTTCACTTGGTTCACTTCCTTTTCTGTTTTTATAATCATCCCGGATAAGCTTCATGCATTTATGTAAAGGGACTGCTCAACAAGAGCCGACAAGAATTACTCCTCCTGACCCAACGTTATCCGCACCAGTTACCTAAGGCAGGCCTTAGTTAGTAAACCTGTAATCCTCAACACCAAATCTGCTTTGCTATAAGTCTTTTTACCTCCAGGGGCCCTTTGGCTAGCACTTAAACCACAATGGACATCACAGATGTAGCTGAGAGTGAGCCCACCCAGCATTTACCCACCATTTTGTTTAGGTGTTTTTTTCCACCTTTGTAAGCCAAGCTACATTTATCATAATATTTCACCATTAAGGTATCATTGTGTCCATACTAAAAAACAAATATTTTGAAATGCTTTGAAACCATTCATTTGGATGCACATATCACACTTTTTATCTCTCTTCAAAAACACATTAGCCTACTTGTTCTTTTGAGAAAATACATTTGCATGAGTTACAACTCCCAGTTTGTTCTTTGTTTGTCATAGTAAATTATTGCAATTGGTTTATTTTAATCTTATTCGCACGTATGATTAACTTATGTTGAGTTTTGTCAGTAGTGACAAATAGACTTGTTCTGTAGACCACATACTGACTACAAAAACGAAAGCACTTGCAGTCCTCCCTCAACACTACCTGGGGTCCGTTTCAGAAAGCAGGTTTAGTGAAAACTCTAAGGGCCAGGTCTACGTACATTTGCGAATGAAGCGTTATCAGCGCCATGGCCAACACGCAGAAAGCGCACGCTGTGATACAGTTTACATCGTATTTACCAAATATCCAGTTAATCGGGTAATCAGAGCCTTTCTCCACCCACTATACTGTAGCAAAACGTACATATGCTATGATATGGTTGAGTGCAGACTGCAATATTCCCACTGCTGATGCTACGACTGTTTAAAAATGTTCCTGATGCTAATATTTGTAATTGGGATATATCGATATTACATCTATATCGTGATATGAGACTAGATATCGTTTTAGGTTTTGGATATCATTATATGGTAATATGGCATAAGTGTTTTCCTGGTTTTAAAGGCTGCATTACAGTAAAGTGATGTCATTTTCAGAACTTACCAGACTGTTGTAACTGTTCTATTATTGGTATTTTCCCACTTAGTTATTATATCCACATTACTGATGATTATTTATCAAAAAATTGTGTAAATATTGTGTAAAAGCACCAATAGTCAACACTACAATATCATTGCGGTATTGATATTGAGGTATTTGGTAAATTTTGATTGATTTTCTCCATATCACCCAGCTCTATTTGTAATGTAGAGAGGAGTTTAACAACTGCAGCATCAAAATGGGATTAGTAGGCCTAGTACTTTTTCTAATAATAAAAAAACTAAAAATTCTTACTTTAAATAGGAAGCACATTATAGACGTCTTTAGACAAAATGCCTCATTTAGCTGCTTGCTGTATTGATACTTTTGGTGGAGAGAGCAATAGGCAGGTCATGTTTAAAAAGCTGCTAGATGCTGCAGTAGTCTTGCTCTTCAGTATCCAAAGTAAGACTGAAATCACAGCAGCAGTAATGTGTGATCAAATGTCATCAAGTGCACATTTATTAGCATCGGGAGAAATTTGGGGTTTAGTGTCTTGCCCAAGGACTCTTTGACATGGGACTGCAGGGCCGGGGATCGAGCCCCCAACCTTCCGATTGGCAGGCAACCACTTGAGCCACAGCTGCTGGTGCTGTTCATTTATGGTTAACTTTGACATGAGAAATCAAACAGATTTTCACAATTTGTCTGCTTATTAACTATTTCATGTGCATGACTCCTAGTGTCCTTTTTCCATTTCTGAATGTGTGACGTAAGGTTCAGTTGCAAAAAGTTACTATGGTACCTTTATAGACAACAACAAAAGTCAACAGTTAATCAATGTTAGTTTTCTTAGTCCTGACCTGGTTTTCTTTGGTGACCAGGAGAACCAAAATAAAAGTGTGAACAACGACCTACGCCTCATGTAGCATTGTGAGGGTGGGTTGAGAGTCTGTCCTTGAATGTGAGAACACTTGTTCAAGGTCTGGTGTCCTTTAGCAAGTCACTGTTTCTCTACCGCTGTAGTAGAGCACGCTCTGTGTAGTGGAGCAAACAAAAGGACTTTTCCCTGCAGGGATCAATAAAGTATTACATTTTCACTATTACCCTCTAAGCCACACAGGCAATGGGACACCCAACCTCAGTAATGCAGAAGTCATGCACTACACACTGAGCTACACTGGAATTCAATCCCTTAAACTGACAATGCCACAGTCAACTCGTTGTTACACACAGACAAAACATGACATGTATATGTCAAATTCTGATCACTGCATTAGCGGCTGACTCCACTCTGCCTGACAGGGTGTCAAATGCTAAGTCGCTCTCCTGGCTAATCCTGTCACCTCTATCACCTCTTTCTCCTCACTGCTCTTAAAATACCACAACCTCTCTGAGATAAGTCTGCTGTTAAATGGCAGCACAGCGAAAAACAAGTAGATAACATAACTAGCTTTTTTCAACCAGTTCAGTGTGTATAGTGTCTCTGTCACTGCCAGCTAAAGACAAAAGTAGCACTTATCTATCATAATGCGTTAAAATATTTTGTTGGTCTTCTTTGCAGATTTCTTTAGTTTTAACAACAGCAGCAAAGTTATTTTTGTTCAAACTGGCAAACCAAACCATCTGTTTTTTGTACTATATACACATTTGTAAAGAAAGATTGTAATGTAAAAATTCTTTCAGGCTGCAGCATAACTTTATCTCTGCTTGCTGTTATTGTCAAATATCACAATCCATCCATTGAACTCACAAAATCAACCATCCACTCTAGTTTGTTTGGGTTACAAGAATTCTCAGAGCATCAATAAAGACGCCGCAGACAGCATTGTCGCTACTAATATGACATACACAATTTTCACTTACAAATTATACTCAAGGGTTTTTTAAATCCAACTTTAGTGGTAGATGTTATCCTGGACACTACATGTAGTTAATCTCTGGGCTCCATGTCCAGTTTGCTAAACACTGTCTCAGTTTGGTGTTCCTCGTTAGAGCTGCAGGACAGTTCTGGTGGATTAATTGCACTCTCAGCTGTAAGATCCCCATCTCGTCGCCCCCACCTCTCTGCAACAGGGACTCCTCACTGGCTCCCATGTGAGCGCTCAGCCTCACTCTGCCAGCAATCAGAGTCCTGCTCAGTGGACACTGCAGTGTTGGATGGAATAATGTGCGGAGGTGACTACTGAACATGAGCCAATACCAGACAATCAATACGTTTACATGCACACCATTATTCCACTATTATTTGATACAGGTCATGTAAATAGTATATTCCGGTTGTATATTACAAATAAGGCCTTTTTCCGATATAGCTTTTTTCGATTAAGACGTGTGATATTCTGGTATCATCTGGTTTTAGAGGCATTGTTTGTCCAAATTGGGGTTTTCACCGCAGTTTTATTGTCCGCGATAACACGTTATTATCGCGATAACACGCGATAACACGTTCTTCTCACGATAACACGGCAAGTGGATAGCTCAAAATGTGTACAGATAACACGCCACTTGGCTTTAGAAAGTTGGCGTGTATATTTACTCCAAGTCCTGATGCCATGTTGCCATTGCCAAATGAGTTGCTTGAAAGCTAATTAAGACTATCAGCTCCACACAACTCTCTCTGTATTTCTTAGTATAGCTATGTTCAGTAGATTGTGGCGCAGAAACTTGAGTGAACATAATTCTTCTGAAGAGTCCATCGTGGTATTTAAGTCCTCCTTGGCTACTAGCAACTAGAGATGGTCCGATACGTTTTTTTTATTCCTGATACTGAGTACTGATCCGATACTAGTGTGTCATACATTTTATTATGTTTTAACAGCTGTATACCACTATCCCTGTATGTATGTATGTATGTATGTATGTATGTATGTATGTATGTATGTATGTATGTATGTATGTATGTGATATGATTTCTATCTTTGCTGTTGGTCTGCATAAGGTTAAACTCTCAAACAATGAATGCCACAGAACTTTCTTTTATTATCTAGTTTGACAGACAGTTACAACAGACAAAGAACATAAATAAACTACTAACGTAGATTTTCTTCAGGGCTTTATAATGTGGTATCAGATTGGTGCATAAACTCCAGTACTTCCCGAAACCTCTACTAGCGTTTTAGGCAGTATCAGAGGTATCGAAACATCTCTACTGGCAATTGCGTGGAGGGAGGGGCGCCAGTGCACGGTCATGGACAGGCTCAATGGTGTTTTAAGCCCCAACATCTTTTTCCAGGCAGCGCTGCGACAGCTGACTTCAAGGCACATAACCCTAACCCTAAACATAACCATAGCCTAAACCTACTGCCCACCTGACTGGTCAGATTGAAGGAAAGGCCCTACTGTGCAGCTACAATACCCAGCTGAAAAACCACACCCTGGCTGGCGGCAGAGTGATGTATCAGGAGGTTGTATAACATCAACAGCCTGTCTCTACAAACATAACATCTCGAAATGTTCAAGTGCAGAGCACGACTGAATGCTTTCTATTGTCTACATCATTTGTGTTGTTGAGAATACCTGTGGTATGAAAATGAATCCTGTGGTCACCACTGATCACCAGGCCCTATTGTCTGTTAGCTTTCCCAGGAACTGCCATTCGTTCGTTTAAATCTTATCTAGAAATGTGTTGTGCTGTTGCAATTTGTGTTCCTTATCAAGGTATTAAAGACCTTTTTTATGCTATATTCTTTCTATTTTTGTTTGTTGTTTATTCACACTATCTGTGTTCCTTCCATTAAAACATTGTTATGCAAATTTTAAAGTATTTCATTAGAAAAGCTGTATGGAAATGTTCCATATCCCGGACAGCGTGACTCTTGGCCAAGAATAACTGACATGAAACAGAACAATTAAAACTTTCCCAATCGAACTGCATCTAGATTAGATGCAGTTAGATTGCCAAGGCGACTTGTTCTGTTTCCGGTTCGCAACCTTTACTTCTAATCTTTTTACTGGTGGATAACAGCCATGCGTAGCCTATAGCGCCAACTTCTGATGAAACAACGTTGCCTAGTTTTTTTGTTGCTCCAAGGCAGTTGATGGAACTTCAAAAATTAGCTTAGAAAATGTGGCTGTGCCTGTGGCTCAGGAGGTACAGTAGAGTGGGGCATCACTAAATCACATGGTTGATCCCCATGGTGCATCCCCTGCTGTCTGCACGAGTGTCCTTGAGCAAGACACTGCACCTCAACTTTCTTTTGATGGGCAAGCCGGTTCCACCACTATTGGTGTATGAATATGTGTGTGAATGCGTGAATGAGAGGCAAATTGTGCAAACAGCACTCTGTCCAGTAAGGTAGAAAGACACTATATAACTACAGTCCATACTCACAACTAACATACTGTCTGATTTTATTAGGCAAAAAAGTTTTATGAATACAGAAAAATGCCAGCTCATCTTAAATAAACTCAAAAGATTCAATGGGTTTTGACTGAAAATCCAAATATATTGCAAATAATTTGAGGTTGTTCCTGTACTTACGTGATGTCTCCAGTTAGAACATTAACTGACACCTCCATTTCTCTCTTTCTTCAGGGAAATGAAGCCAGTTTCCCCCTGGAGATGTGCTCACATTGTAAGTATTTAAAATACTTGCTTGTTCCAGTTGTACAGGGCTCAGGGCTGTGTGAAATGGTGCCTTTGATTAAAAAAAGGAAATTATCATTTGGTTATTTTATCTATGCACTCATTGTATGTGTAATTTTGTTTTGCATGCATTTTCATGTTGGGGTTTCAATGTTTGTGAAATTGTGAAGATGTTATATTGGCTCCAGCCAATTATTATGCTCCTGGTTGTTTACATGATGTGAGCTCCTGACCTTTCAGAAAGGGGGAGGAGAACTGAGGATATGACTCCCACCCCATCCCTACCAGATGTTACATCAGCACATCTCAGCGTCTTGTGGAAAAGGCCCTTAGAGATGCAGATTTGCTCACTGCACGCTTTGTGTGACACCTTTCACATCACAAGGTTGTTGGCTGAAGTGGATCCACTGCTGCTTGTGTTTAATGAGCACTGAGACAGCGACAGGTCCCTCTGTAGTGTAGGTGTACTTCAGGGGACAGGTCACTGTTAAGATTAATCTCATCTCAGAACCAGAGTAGCACATTAATTATTTTTTTCACATCAGGGCTACGAGAAGAGTTGTTGATATTTTTGGTGCCACGGTGCATGAGGGATAAAAGTTCTGTTAGAATTTAAAATTATGTCAGTTAGTTTTTTCTGCAATTTAGAGCAATTTTTTAATAGCAAACTAAGTTACTAGATCAACAGACAAACTTATGATACATTACTAGATTAAATGGGCATCATGTACATATTGAATGCATACATATTTGCATGTAGATACTTTATTTAAGGATGACTTTAGAAATTAGCTCTGCCCTGCTTGTGAGATACAGTAGTTTAACCCTGCTGCAACCTTTATGCCCTCAGTAATACGTAAACCAACAAAAGTCTAACACCCACTCACCTGTACCTGCCATCAGACAATTCATATCTCTGTGTGTTGATGTCAATAAGGTCAACAACAGGCGCTTGTCTCTAATAATCCTTCGATAAAATGGATTGTGTAGTAAGGTCATTATTCAATCCTGGCAGATAAATTATCATAACAATGGCCAACTTGTGCAAGCGTGCATTATTAGACACAAACCACACAGACACACACCTACGCACACACACCTCTATGAATACACATATTGCTAAAGTGCATGCAGCATCATGCTCCCACAGAGAAACGCAGCAGTGAGCTTGAAATCATCGCAGGCCTGTCTATAGCCGCCAAAAATAAACGGTGAGCTGCTCGGTGGAGTTCCTTGTTGCTAGGGGTATCCCAAAGGGCGGGAGACACAGCCTCTGTTGGTGGGGGTGGTGGGGGAGTTGGGGTTTTCTGATGACGGCACCGCTATAAATATACACCATCAGTGAGCTGCCCTGCTTCGTCCTCCTCAGTTTGGTCCAGTGAGCTGTACATTATCAGAGCAGCCAAAGCAATCATCCTAATGCACCGAGTCCTGTAGTACACACACTTGGCTGTATGGGAGAGAAGGTGTGTGTGTGTGTGTGTGTGTGTGTGTGTGTGTGTGTGTGTGTGTGTGTGTGTGTGTGTGTGTGTGTGTGTGTGTGTGTGTGTGTGTGTGTGTGTGTGTGTGTGTGTGTGTGTCCTCCCCCCTCATTGGCTTAGTACAACCTCATTATGTTAATTTGCAAAGTGTCATGTGTCACACTCATGTAATTACTGAGCTATGCATGTAACCTTCTCATGTTTATCCACCCTCACACTGTCTCTTACAGCATGTATCTAGGCTGTAATTAGCAGTAACATGCCAGCTGGATTTTGCTCTGTATATCCATTCCTCCACTGGTTATCTCCGTCTCTATTCATGTGCAGAGTGAACTGTTGAGGGTTGAGCGTGCTTAGGAGGACAAATGCATTACTTTCCTTTTGGGAACATTCAGTTTTATAATTGAACACTAATGGGGAGGAAAAGCCAGTTGCACTTAGCTGATTTATTGTCCATACAGCTTTGCTGCTGTTTAATGTTTAGCTTGAGCTAGCTGTTAACTGTGGTACCAGTCATGTTGCAGGATGAAGCAGAATATTTAGTGTGCATAAGAGATGCTGTAACTATAAAGACAACAAAAGTGGCACAAACAGTATGGATGGACATGCAGGACAATGGACCAGAAGAAGGGCCAATTGGCTAACCACTGAATTTATTTATGTTAATTGATTCAAATGTGTTTGTGACAGATATAGTGTAAGCCTCCTGTGTGCACTCCAAAGCCTCTATATATGCATGAACACACACACACACACACACACACACAAATAAAAAAAACACAGTGTGTGTGTGTGTGTTAGCCCCCCAAAGTAGCACTGTGTGTGTGTGCGTGCTTTCAGTTGCCTAGTAACACAGTTGAGGGTGCATACAGCGCTTATGAAAGTGAGTGTGTGTGTTGTATGTGTGCTCTGTGGTGGATATGAGATTATCATAATCATCTCACAGTTACATTGGGTCTCCCTCCGAGCTGCTCATTAGCATAGCAGTGTGAGGAGCCTCTGTGACTGTGCAGCCCTATTTGAAAACCGTTTATTTCACATACAGTAGGCACATTTTTGGATGTTTCCCCTTGGATGTTCCATTGAATTCAATTACTAGGTGTATTATCCAGATAGTTTATTGTTTTATACCAAGTAGTCACTCTATATGTTATAAATTATACAGTGTATATATAAGTACATCATGTAAAATCTGCAGATCTACTGTACCTTCATCCATATTCTAACTAGCCACACGGGACACCGGTGTGCATTTGAGTGTCAGTTTGCAACATCGCCCACATCATTGTAGCTGTATCTGCTGCCAAAAGCTCAAAAATGCAAGCTATGGTCCAATGCTGAGGTCGAAAACCCGTTTGTTTTCTCATCCAATGCAAGCGGAGGTCATGCAGCAGTCTAGCAACCAGCAGCAACAGGTTTTGCAGGTTTTATGCAACTTGTTTCAAACTTTCAAATCAAATCCCTCCACAACATCCTGTTTTTTTTTTTTATATAGAAACTAGAAATATTTGCAGAAACATGCCAAACCAGGCATGATGTTTACAATGTTAAATATTTCATGTGATTGCAATCAACCTTTCTGTAAAGGTAATTCTTCCTCCCATCTTTAATTGTATGTACAGGTGTTGTGATAAAAAAAGAACATTTCATAGCTTTCCTCATTGGCTCTCATATTTTTGCCCACACCTGTGACCCTTTGTTCCAGTTTTGTATTTGGTTCTGTTCTTCCTCCTGCAAGAAAAACCAAGGCTCACTTGTATCTTATTTGTTGGATAGCTTTTCGATACCTGTCATTGCACCACATTTTGAGATTTTGGCTATACTGTAAAGGAGGATGGCAGTCAGTGCTTGTAAAGCTGGTAATCTAGAAAGATTTAAGCTCATTTTACTGCACTCACTGGAAATGGTTTGCATAAAAGCATGAGGTAATGGTAGTTAAATCGGAGAACCTTATTAGTTCATTGGGTGTTTTCTGTGAAGCCATAAACCTCCAGCTGTGATACGATGCAGTACTCTCTGCCTCTTGACTGTAACCGTTTTTAGGAAGAGCCATATGTTGGATAAGTCAATTAAACTAACTACTGTAGTAAAAGTACTCCATTATCGTCTTAATCATGAGTTTTATTTGACTCAGCTGGGAGCCACGTCTGTCTGTGATGCTGGCAGACGTGGGACTTGTTGTGTCGAGACCGGGAAGGGGACTCAGACTGTGAGAAAGCTGTTGTCCTACTCACTTGGCAGCTTCAGAAAGCAGTAAGGGATTAGGGCACAATGTTCAGTTTTTCCCTGCTCAGCGACTGCACCAAAATTTGTTATGTGTTGGAAATGTCACAGCAATTTATTACCTGTGCTCCAGTTTATCCCGCTGACCTGACTGTGTAGCAACAAAAGGAATTTAAACTACAACAGGATGCCGGTTTGAAAGGTTAACATTATCATCTGTTGTTTGGAGAGGAGCTCTACATTACAGAATGATGAGTGTATACATATTTTTAGGGCTACAACTAATGGTTATTTTCATTATTTATACATCTGCAATTATTTGATCACTAATTTGGTCTAAATAACACTATAACCCTAAAAGTATTAAGTTTACTTTCATAGACAACTACAAAAAAACAGCAAATATTTTACATTTTTAGTTTAAACGATTATCTTTATTATCAGCTCTACATATTTGGCGTGTTTAGCCAGAATGGTAATGAAACCCCAAAACCCGGGTTGTGTTTTGTGTTCTGTTGAACTACACAGGAATTCAGCCTTTTGAGCCATACAGAACGTTGGAGCGGTTCAAGTTAAACTTTCAAAGTCCATGAGTTATCCCCTCTATCCTCACTAGGCAACCCTATTACTTGTTGACAAGTGCTTTTTAACTATAAAGTTATTGGCTGCCAAAGAGGGGGAGCTGCTCTCTCAGTTGTTCTGTGCTATTGGTTGTGCACACACATGCAGAATGTGGGTGTGTCAGGAAGAAGCTGAACCCTAAAATACATTTATAACCACACTTCAAACCAAAAAAGGATATGTCTAGCTGTGTCTTGAGCTCCCTTGAATGAATAATGGTTTTGATATAGATCCTACAGTATGGTTATTATCTGTAGCATTGATGCCCCTCGCACAGGTGTCATCTGCTGTGATCAGGAAATGGGAGGCTGCTGATAAGAAAGTGTTTTGTGTCAGAAGACAGCCTTGTGCTCGGCTCTGATATCTCTCACCTAGCGGACACAGCAACCTTATTGCATGTGTCATTTATACTTGTGTGCAGATTCATCATGTAACAGGAGTTGTTTGGAACATAAAACTAAAGCCGTAAACCAGTGACGCCTAATTCGGGATACATCTACTTAATGTGTGCAAATCTCATGGAAATGAGACACATGACTATAACAAGCATCTGTTGTCCTGGAGGGCTGTTTCTAACTGATGCACAGGGCAAAACAACAGGCTTTTGTATCACAAATTAAATTTACCAGGTGCTTGCAGAGCTGACAGACATGAGTTAGAGTTATACTTCAAGTTCTTACTCAAACATCAGTGTGCTGCTCTCTTACAAGGGGAAGAAATTAAATCTTCATTTGTCGTCCCTTTAACGTCCTGATTTTGTGTTTTCTTTAAAACAAGTTATTCTTATTTATTTTCGGATTATTTTTGTGGACATTTTAGGCCTTTATTTTAGCGGAGAGTCAATGACGTAAAAAGGGAAGAGAGGGAAAATGACACGCAGCAAAGGGCCACAAGATGGAATCGAACCCCAGGCCGCTGCAGTAAGGACTGAGCCTCTGTACATGTGGCACACTGCTCAACCAGGTGAGCTATCAGGGTACCCCCTGACGAACTTTTACTATAAACTACAAAGTACTATATCAGGGCTGCAACTAACAATGATTGTCACTATTGATGAACTTGCCTAATTTTTCAAAATTCATTAAACATCTGGTTTAAAAAGAAAATGTGCCCAACAAGATTTCTGATAGCCTTAGGGTACGTATTCAAATTACTTGGTTTTGCTTGAACAACTGCTCACAACACAAATGTATTCAATTTGCTATGAAAAGGAGAAAATCAGCAAATATTAATTTGAGAAGTTGGAACAAGTGATCTGCTTCATGTTGTTCCATATGACAAATATACCATATTTTTGTGGGACGGTCTTTACTATGTAGTTTTCCTGACTATTTGTATATAATACATATTGTCCTGGAAAATTTGACCTTTGACTTTATGGCTTTATTATATTTCCCAGAACAGGTGAAGTGACATAATCTTTATTCTCCCACTCTTCATTCATTGTTTTCTTGGCTGCTTGAAGAAGGGTGCTAAGTTCAAATCCTGTTCCAGTTCAAATGTTTGCTGCCTATAATATCCCTACTGTTTGTTTTTTGTGCACTTTAAGCATCTACAACTCTTTGTTAACAAGTGACTTCCTATCAGCTTCGCTATTAGACACTGAAAGAACAAACTAAAAAAACACAAACAGTCCAGAAGAGTAGCATTACATTATAACTTTTATTTGCCAAGGACAATAAATGTAAAGGATCGTTGGTGTAGACCCAATGCTGACTGAATGCTGTGTACACTGGAAATATCCATGTTGCAAGGACAGAAACTCACTGCTCTTTGTTACCAACCAAAACAAGAGTCTGCTGCTGTGACTGTGTCCATTCCAACTTCTCAATATCTCTTTCTCTCTTTCACGTTCCTCCCCTACTTCTCCACCACACGCACTCTGATTAGTCATCAAGCTAATGTAGCACAGCATCTATGAACATTGAAACCCAAAACACAATCTACACCTCTCTCTCTCAATTCCTTTTAATTCAAGTGGCATGATTCAAATATGTGGACAGTACATATAGTATGAACATTAACACAACATTAAGATTGATGAATGTTAATTATACACCTCTCTCGCTTTCTCTCTCTCTCTCTCTCTCTTGTTTCCTCATACAGTAAGAAGAGGAGCGATGGGTTAACATTGTATCAACTTGGAATTGTGTGTGTGTGTGTGTATTAAGATCCAAATATAAATAGGGTGCATACGTTTCCTTTATTATATTATTGTGAATAAAAGCGACACATTTTTTTAATTTTATTTTTTTATTACTCTTCTTGAGGGATGAACACATCAAAAGATATTCCCTCACTTGGTTTTGATGATGGTGGTGGAGAGCCAGCCCAGTCTCATGGCAGTTCATGAAATGGTGATGTTATTTAATCTATTGATTCGTGTACAGGGACACGTATGACACGATGAGGCTAATTTTAAACTAAAATATTTTAATGGGAAGCACATTTTGTGATAACAGCATGATTGCAGTAGCGAGTAGTATCAAAAAGCCTAATCACAACCGTCCCGTTGTAGCGCGTCCGTGTCATTTCCCCGGCGGCCACTGTTGTTGCGTCTACCGCATGTAGCGTTACATTTCCCCGTTGTTGCGTCCCAGTTGGCAAATCAATAGAAAATAACATCACCATTTCATGAACTGCCGTGAGACCGGGTTGGGACAGCGCTGTCTACGTCCAAAATCTCCCATTGGTTTTCAACTGGGTTTGAGATCTGGTAACTGTGAAGGTCATACTGTAGCACTGTACTTGTTATATTTCCCCACTTTTTTATTTAAGGTTTTCATTTAATTTGCTAGCTGTGATTGAATTCATGATGGATTTGATTGTGGGCTCTACATTAATCCAAAAGTGAAGTGACATTTTCTTTTTTTGTCAACGTAAATAAACTTCTTTACAATTCAGCTTTAAGCTTTTTTTCCACTCTGGGTGGCTGTACTATTATAGTTAACATCATAAGTCAACCTTACAGTGTTATCTTTTCCTATTGTTTCCCTCCACTGGTTGTCCTCATGGAGGTCAGTAAACCTAGAATGAACTGAATTCTTAGCCTCATAAATCTGTCACACCCTTCTTTCACGCCTTCCCTCTGTTAGCTATGTGTTAAGATTAATAGATAGCCCATGTCATTTAGGATCCCAGATTAAAGCATACAAAGTAGTAGCTCACGTGGCTGTGTGTGAATGAGTTTATATAGTAATTAACGCTGCTTCTGGATTACACGTTGCCATTGTTCAGTGTACCAGCCAGGGAGTAAGGGTTGTTTCTGATGGAAGGGGAGCGAAAGACACAGGCACCAGTAGACAACAAATGCTGTAAGTTTGCAAAAGTTATGTCTGTGGTTTTGTCTATTTTTCTTTCTGATAATTCCTCTCTTACTCCTCCTCCACCTATTCTGCTCAGCTCCTATTTCTCTAACTTTCCCTTGTTTCCTATTCTGTCAGAGCAGTACCAGGGTTGGCTTTATGTAACAGCTTTTTCAATAATTGCACCCATAGAGAAGCAGAAAAACATGTACTGTGGATCTGCAGCTTGGTCCAGAAGTGGTGTCCTTGACCTAGTTGCAAGTGGTGGCTACTAAAATGTATGACTACTGTTCATGAAGGTGTTAGCAAGGATATTTATATTTTGGATAAATATCCACTGGCTTAGTGTATGGGATTTTGTTTATCCATCTTGGGAGAATGTTTCTTCTTGTAGTATAAACCTCGCTGTATGGCTGCTCTGAGTTTAGGGGCCTGTCAGGGTGCCGTGCATCTGACCCCTGCACACTTTATGAATTGTTTTCTTACAGTTCTGAGGATCTAGGAGAACATCAGCTGAATGTCTGCAGTAAAATGTCTCATCTGGATATTCTCCCTCTTCTCTTTTTTGTCTTTGTCCAGTCGATGCTGATGAGATTAAGAGGCTAGGGAAGAGGTTTAAGAAACTCGACCTAGATAACTCTGGCTCACTCAGCGTGGAGGAGTTCATGTCGCTGCCGGAGCTGCAACAGAACCCGCTGGTGCAGAGGGTCATCGACATATTCGACACAGACGGGAACGGAGAGGTGGACTTTAAAGGTAAGCAATACACTAAAGATACCACAACGCTGCATGGTATTGGTACAAATTGACTATATCATATTTCAGAAGGGCTTCATCAAAATTGCTTCACTTCAAATTTAGTATTTTGAATTTTTGAGTGCCACTTTCACAGTTTTTATGATCCTGTTGCTTTAGCAGAGCACCCAGAGGTTTGCTTGTCTTTTTTAATCTGACCAAAAATAAGGCCTCAGTAATTGCTTTCATTTGATCAGAAGGCATCTTTTTAGGCCTTCATTTTTACTCATATTTTTAAATGCAGCCAGCCAACTCGCATGGAATGGTTAGTATGTGAATAGTGTTTTGAGTTGGTATTTGACATCTAGGTTCAAATCTTGTCACACTGTGCAAGCATGCACCAAACAGCTGCATCAGATACAGAGGCCGCCAGATATTTTGGAGCTGAATATAAAGTGTGTGGTGAAAATGTGATTGTTAGTAGAAGTCATGTTGAGTTTCCCATCAAGCCATTATCACAGGAAAACTCCTATGTGAAAGGAACGTGTGAAAGACCACAGTTATGTACACCCCTGTAGAGTTACCCTCTACTAGAGACCTGGTTTGTGATGAGGCAATGGAAACGCCCCAAAGAACGGCAACTACTGGGAGAACGTATGCAGCAAAACCAGTTTTATCAATTTGCCAATAGATTAGCAACATGAAAGCATACTTATACATTTGCTAAACAACCACCAAAACAAAACAAAGGTCACCCTTTGCAAGAAGTTAGTGTAGGTAGAGGGTGGGGGGGGGCATGAGCATTCATAATAATACAGTATTGATGTATCTGTGCCGCAGGAATTATTAATTTTCTTTATTTTTTTATCAAAAAGTGAAGAAAATCTGAATACATGACGAGGAATTACCCCTAAACCTTGAAGATACTGTAACAAAACAGAGATTTTGTTCACCAAATTTTGAAAACACATAATTATCTTGGATGTTTGCCATCAGTGCATGATTCAAAATAATTAGATATCTGTATCTAGGGACTTTGTACCCAGCAGTCTCTCTCGTCTCTTCATTACAACAGAAGTGCTTTCCAAAATGGAAAACAGGGAATCTAGATATGTATTGCCATTGATCCTACTTCTTGGAAGTCAGTTAACAAATGCTCGAGCAATAGTGTCATAACATTGAAGAAAACACTAGCAAAGTTTGGGAAGAGAGTTCAAATACACTGATATGTTCTTGCGTAGTTGTAGATGGACTTTCAGTTCATGTTTTGTTTTTGTTGTTTTGAATGGTATTCATCAGCTCTGTCATTGGTAATGCATAGCAAGTATCGACGTGTACAACGATCACCACATTCAAATGCTGCCATAATGTTAACATCAGCAATGTTGAAGCCTTAAAGCCCGATTAGCTGTAAAACCCACAGCACTGATTGTTGTTATCCTCTCCCAGAGTTCATCGAGGGAGTCTCGCAGTTCAGCGTCAAGGGAGACAAAGAACAGAAACTCCGGTGTAAGTAAAGCTGCTTCTTCATTAAAACCAGATGGTAACAGTACAAGTTCAAGGTCTCTTATCCTCAAATATATCTGCTTGTTTTGCTGCTTAGGGACTTTAACCAGCGGGGGCTTTTGTCTCCCGTGCCTACCCTCTTCTGTTTGTCTCAACTTGCCCTGCTGCTATAACAAAAAACTCCCCTGGGGAAAACTGTGCACATTGAGCATTGTACAAATGATCTTTTTGGCTCACCAAAATCCTATCCAATTATTATTTTTTCTATCCAGGTTTCCACCAGTTTTCAGTTCTGTTAATGCTAGTCAACCAGTCTCAAAACAAAGAGGCCGGGAGAAAGTTGAGATGTCACTGCTTCTAGTGGAACCAGTGGAACTGGAAGCCAAACAAGAACATGTTTGATAAGGGTTTGTTGTTTTGGTTTGCTCAAGACAAAGTTTTAGAGCAGCTGACGCCTCCTGTAATGTAGCCGAGTCTTTCAAACGTCACTGTCAGTCTGGCAGCTAGTCGTCAGAGATCCATTTAGCAAAGTGCTCTGTAGGTGTTGCTGTGTAACTGATTTACCCTCTTCTGTTCCTCCCCTCCCTCATGCCACACCCTGCCCTCACAGTTGCTTTCAGGATCTACGATATGGACAAGGATGGCTACATTTCCAATGGCGAGCTCTTCCAGGTGCTGAAGATGATGGTAGGCAACAACCTGAAGGACACGCAGCTCCAGCAGATTGTGGACAAAACCATTATCAACGCAGACAAGGACGGAGACGGCAGGATATCCTTTGAAGAGTTTTGTGCAGTAAGTCGAGGTTTTTTTTTGGGGGGGTTGACATTTCAGCTGATGCAGCCTGTTATGTTGACGGCAAATGTCAAAGGGGCAAAAACAAAACCGCTTTTAGCTGAGGCTGGACAGCACTGGGTTTCAGTTTCACATGTGCTGTTGAAATACAGTTTCAAGGGATGTAAATGTAGGCTAGTGACTTCTTGCTACACATGATGTGGCACTAAAAGAGTGTCAATGAAATTGCCCATTTGTGTTACGTCCTCTTGGGTTCTTAAACCCCCCCCCCCAACAAAGCACAAGTACACTTTATATTTCACAATTACTGTTTTCCTTCAGATCGTTAATAGATTTCAATGTTTCCGGCCGCACATGAAGGCAGCTTTATTTCACAGGAGGGAGAGAGAGAGAGTAAGAAATGAGACGAAGCAAAACATAGCGAGTGCTTTGTTGTTGCAGGAAACATTCAGCTATTAAACAACTCCCGGGCAGTTCAGTGCTAGTGTTTAGTTTTTTTTTTGTTTTTTTTTTACCCTTTTAGTGTTTTAAAACTTTCTTGTGGCAGCGATAAAAGCAGTAATATTTCCTGTTTAATGTACGGGATTCTCACACCGCCTCAAACCATAGCTCAAAACACACCGACAAGTCTGATTGTCGGTTACAAAACTCACTCTCCCCATTTAGAATGAATGGAAAGACCTGCATTTTTGCCGTATGGACGACGCAGACAGCCTGAACGCAGCGTTAATGTTCTCTTGTTGTAAAAAGTATCATACACATAACTCATCTCTTCTTGAACTTGATTGCTCTGAGACATTTCAACGGCTGTTATCTCCAGAGCCTTGAACTGAAAAGGCTGTCGTCCTTGCGGGAGAGTATTATCAGGGTAACGCAGGAGAATATTAGTGGCACAGACAGTGTGGCATGATTTCAGTTCGGCCCATAACACTGTAGAGTGAAACAAACCGTAACAAAGACGGTGTAAAAATAGAACGATGGATATAAAAAATAGATTCAGTCAGAAGATAATAGTAGTAAAGGTCAAAAGTGTTTACCTGCAGTGCTGCTGCAACATTTCAGCAGTATAACAACACATTTAGGTGTTAAAACCTAACTGTTGTATACTGCTGAAATGTGTCGTATTAAAGGGGCACGCCACAGATTTTACACACAAAGTTTATCTCACTTGTTATTTGATGTTGATAACAGTGGCTGGATGATGTAGTAACCTATTCTGAGGTGAAGCAGTGGTTTACTGAAAGATTCAATTGAGGTGCAATAAAGGGAAATGTAAGATCCAGTTTTTCAAGAGACTTCTCTTCCTTTGCTGCTTCAATTTGACCAGTCCTTATTTAATGCATCTCCCGAGTCCCTGACTTTATGAAAATGTAATACTAAATTACTGGACTACCTTTTTTAATACACAATTAATGGTCAGTTAACATAATCGGTTCATTTTTTTAAGTCCAAGGAAAGTACTAATGCCTGTTTCCAGCTTCTTCAATTTGAGGATTTGTATATTACATGAAACTTAATATCTTTGTTTGAAGATTTAACCATGGTCGATTATTATGGGCATCTTTCAACATTGTCAGTTTGAAAGAATCAATGATTCATCAATAGTTAGGGTTACTGTGAAAGCAAGAACTATGAACTCTGAAATGCATACATTTTTAAAAAGTTAAATGAAATGGAACACCTGAACCTTACACTTTTGTATTTACCAGCATTGGATTAATAGATGTATTTTCTTTCTCCTCCCTCTCACTTCTTCTTTCAGGTGGTCGGGGGTCTTGATATACACAAAAAGATGGTGGTGGATGTGTGAGCACTTCTTCGCTTGCTGCCACCCCTTCCTCCTCGACACTCGCTTTCTCCACCATCTCTGAAGATCTGCTCACGAGGTCCGGAAAAATGCTCTCTGTGTAACTCAATGGACGTATTCGCTCTCTTTCTCTCTCTCTCGCTGTAAAGTCACTTTTTCTTTTGAAAACCATGGGCCTAATGAAGCCAACTTTGAAGTGTTATTGAACTATAAATCCTCTCAATAACCCGGTCGTAGCACTTTAAGAGACTGAAGGACATCTATTAGTCATTCGCAGAGCAACTCTGACTTTGGATGAGGGGGGAGAAAGTGGGTTAAGGGGGCGCAGTGAAGAGGCTTGTTAGCTTCTTCCCATTTCTTCCTTTTTGTTATTTTTGATATTTATTTTTTGTTCTTGTCTTTTATAAAGAAAAAAATACAAGTATATCTATGGTTGTCTTGTGCGGGGAAGTGTACGGCATATTCACACTAGACTTACAGTACATGAAGGGTATGAAGTGCCAACCAGAACATATCCAGAAACCAGTTCAAGTTATTAACTATCATCACCAAGGTCATTCATGCCAGACAGACTGGCTTTTGACACTCCCAGCTCACATTTCATGCAAAATTAAATTTCAGATGTCATGTCTCGTTGTCCTTTGTTTAAAGGTGCTCTAAGCGATATCATACGTGTTTTAGGCTAGAACGTTTGTCACACACAGCAAACATCTCCTCACTATCTGCGAGCTGCCTGTCCTAAGAACACACTGTAAAAAATGGTCTCTGTAGACAGCCCAGGGTCTACAAACGGCAACAAAAACAAAATGTGTCCACCTGCACCACGAAGTATACACCAACAGTGTTCCAGCCAGTAACAGACAAGAAGGATTTGGGGTGGGGGGTTAGTGCGTGGAAGCACAGAAGGGAGGGGACGGGACGAGGAGGGAGGGAGGAGCAAGCTAGTCTCGTTTTGTTTGAAAATATTTCTAACGTCAACAAGAAGTAACGTCACCCAACATCACTTAGAGCACCTTTGAGTTTACATATACTCTCAGCAAAGCAACTCATGTTTTTTCTTTATTTGTGATAAGATTGCTAGGTTTATTCATGCTTAATGTTTATATTGTTGGAGATTATCCTTTTTTCCGGTCATGAAATCATAGGTAGATTAATTTATGCCAAGAAAATGTCTTTTCAAAAATATTTTGTGGCTGCAAACTGATACATGGTTTACTCTCAATGAAGCATTTTGTGTTTACCAGTATACATCCATAAGACAATCTCCAAAGCAGAAGAATAACTCTGCACTCACACTGACAAATGAATTGTAGTGAAATCATGAGATTTGTATTAAATGTTAAGAACTGAAGCTGGATGGACTTGGCTAATAACGAGATTAATAGAGTGAATAATGGTGCGAGTTCATAACAATTTAAGAGAAGTATCTGCAGGCATTTTTAACCAATATGTGTATATTAGGTAATGAATGTGTGCACATCTGTAATGGCAAGAGGAAGAGCCCTTCCTTCTCAGTACAGTACAGGTCAGAGTTTTCTTTAACGCAACACAAACACTTAAAATCTTAACATGCTGGCATGATCAGTGTGCAATGGGATAAACTGTATATTGTGGTTTCTTTTATGGAACATGTACATTTCAAAAGTTGTCTTCCTCTCCCACTTATTTTCTCCCCTCCCGTCCACTAATACTAACAGGGAGAAAAACAAATTCAACCAAATTTGAATTTCTATGTGAAAACCCCACTATAAACATCAGGATTAGCTTTTATTTCGCTTTAGAGGCCGACTGCGGGTTTGAACGGGAAGTTAATCAGGAGTGTTCGGTGTCCCTTATCTCAAAGCTGCACGGCATGGGCCTCCCTGTGCTTGCATGACATGGAAATACTTTTTGTTGTGCATGTAGATCCATTTTGTCTTTTTTAAAATAATCCTCTTGTTTACACATAGATGGTTATGCTAATATATTTAAGAATTTAATGGTATACAATATGGATGTTGCCAAACTTTGGTAAATGTACACACATGAGAGGTAATCCAAAAGAACTAAACTAAATGTAACTTTTTGTATTTTACCCAGGTCAGCAAAATGCTTCTATTCCAGTACAGGTTGCATATCTGATCCTGTCTCAAACTGCCACACACTGTACACAGCTTAAAAGGGGAACTTTTGATGGTGTTTTTCCCTTTATTTTGTATATAAGTAATTGTTAAAATGCAGTTCTGGCTCTCTGTTCTCTGTATAGTTCAGACCGCGCTTTAGTTTGTAAGTGATATTTTTTTCTCAGAGGGAGTTGGGTTCTTTTTAGTTTTATGGGGATATCTTAAAAGTTTAAGAACCTTTTGTTCCTTTTTCTGCATGCTGCATCTTATGCTGTGGGACTGTTGGAAACTTGATACTGTATGAAAATTAAATAAAATATAAATAAACTTTGAAAGGATGAAAGTAATCAATGTACAGTCAGTATCACAAACTTATGTTGTCATGCGGCAGCATACAGTCATCTTTTAGTATTAGGTCATTAGTTCCTGGTCCAAAGCTCAACATTTTATACACTTTAGTGACAAAATTATACTCCGTTGTTAATGTGGATTGAAAATATTTATTTACATAAACTTATGCTTAGAGATAAGTGAACTCTGTTTATGCATGTATTATGATCTTGTCTCGAGTTTTGGGTCAACTGATCCAAAAATGGGTCTGCTTAATGCATGAGGCCATAACAGAGAAACCTGAGGTGTCAGTCCAAGAGGGAGTCAACAGTCACAGATCAACGTGTGAATTTCACCAGCCAACGGGGAAAAGATAAATACACAGCAGCCAATCAGACTTCAGAATCTCTCAGCAGTCCGGCTAGCAACCACCCTGATGTTACCGTAGACCTTTGAAGGTGGACTTCCTGCAGAGGCAGAAGGGGTTTAAAAGGTCACCTCTCAGCACTACATGTGAATTCAAATAGTTCTGTTCCAAATACGACATCGACCATCTTGTTTTACGGAAATCAAATACAAGCACATCTTTCTTACCTAAGATTAAGTTGCATATTGCTGTACGGGCCATCTTGATATTCTGAAAAGACCCTAATATGTGAACTTTTCTGTTGAGAGAGATGGAGGAGTGTTAAATGGTCCACTACGAAAAAAAAATAAATGAGACATTTGTCTTTGGTTTGTACACCAACCCATGTGCACAGGTGGAAGAGAAAAATCACATTTCTGAGGTAAGAATTCAAAATTGCCAGTTAATACTATATCACAATAGTGTGTTTCTGCATTTTACAACGAAACACACAACAGAGTACAAAGGAAATTCTGAATTAATACATGGGTCTGCTGTGTTGAAATGTGAACACGGTGTCAGCTCATAAAACGTAGATATTTTCCTGACTTTGTCATTTAGAGCTCATTTATTTTTACAGTAGTAATCCACAAATCATTTTAGTTTCTATAGAACATTTGTCTTTGTTAAGGAAACTTATTTTAGTTTACTGTAGCAGAACTGTGAAATCAGAATGTGTTATACTGCCAAAAAACACTGCAATTAAAAAAGATTAGAGAAAAAACAAAAACAGCCACATAGTGATGAATAATTATAGTGATAAAATAGTAACTGAAAAATAATCATTTTATAGTAATGATGCATGAAGAATACTTACGTCTCTGCAAGCACAATGCGAGTCTTTGTTACATTTTCAATGGTGAATTTAGTTTTTCCTCCCTTCCCTGCTATTCTTCCGATGGCTCTGGATAAGTGGTCTCCCTTCAGAGGTTTCACTGCCAAGACAGACAACATGATTAAGTACACACCAAAGAGGACAAAAAGTGTCAACAAAACAACAAATTAATTAATTAATTAATAAATATGAGAGTTTCAGAGCAGACATAAGAATTATGTCAGTGCCATCTTACCGTCTGTGACATCAAAGCTTTCTAGGAAAAGCTCATCTAATCTGATGAGAGCTAGGGCGTCCTGGGAAGAGATAGTGGGACAAAAATCGAGGGACATTTACAAAACATAAATAATCAAACATTTTAACAGCTATTATTAAGCCAAGTGTTTAGATTTAGGTACCTGCCTATATAAAATAAAAATATGTAATATATATATAAAAATATAAAATATGGCCACTACAGTCTATGAAAATTTAAAAAATTTTAATGAATTAACTTGTACTTGTTTAAACAATGGACCTTTAAATTAGTAATATCTGACAAAAATACTTAAATAAATAAAATAAAAATACAAAATTAAAATTCACTGCATGTTTTAGACTGTTTTCCTGTGGCTCCATCTAATTGGTTATAGACAATATTGACTTATACAATATTGTATTATATTTATACTTACTTCAACCTGGAATCCCAGAACAAACGCTTTAACAAAATCTGATGCTTTTGTAAGCGAGCCAATGTCCTGTGTGTCTTTGCATGTCTGAAAAAAAGGATGACTTATTACACACAACCTTGGGTAGCAAAGAAAAAAGAAATTTGAAGATGGGCATTACTTTAAAATAGCTCAGTCAAGTCAACATTGCTTCAATAATATGGGGAAACTTACTTTGATTTCAACATTCCTAGTTTTAAGATTGAATCTAACTTGAAGCTGTAGGTTCTCTACAATGGGGGTGAAGATCTTCAGCCAGTTTTCCTTCAGCGGGGTGTATCTGTGAGCTGGGACGGCAATTTTGCGCATCTCATCTGGTCCCTGAAACACACACAAAGCAATTAACATATTACTGTGTATCATTACTAAAATTGTGTTCTGTGAAACTAAACTGGGATTTATTTGAATACCATTTTTGTAACAGAAAGTTACAAAATTCTATTCAAATAAAATCACACTTCTTATTGTCACCGGTTGTCCGTTTTAGAATTTAATCCTGATGCATTAATTTGCTCTTTTAATTTTTATGCGGTGGGTGTTCTTACTAATCCTTATATTGCTGGGTAGGTATTAGCTAGTTATGAACATCTGATGAGCTTATCCAATGTTTTGCATTTTAAAACCTATTCTACAAAGTAAGGATGTAACGATTACTTGTGTAAGTGTAAACAACGATAAAAATGTTGATAACAATTACCGCTTTGATTTAAAATATCATTATCACGGTGGATTACCGTAACCTTAGAGGACTAAATCTGAAGCATGGGCCTATTTTAGTTATTATAAAAATGCCAAAGGACAATTGATTGAAGATAGTTTTCCTGTTTACAGAACATTCAGGGGACAAAAATTGTTGCTAAAGGCATTGAACACACTTTAAAAAGAGACCGCAATAACACCGAAAACCGTGATAATTTTGGTCACTAACCGTGAGGTTAAATTTTCACACAGTTACATCCCTTCTACAAAGTTAAGTTAGCTGTTGACTGCAACCATTAGCTACATACTAGCTGGTATGGTCGAGTATTGTGCAAAGTTTGTCAAATAAGTCGCAATTATGTGACAGAACAACCATAAAACTGTACAGCTAACGTTACACAACAATTTATTTTGGTCCGCAGTGTAGGAATGATACTAAGTACATTTGTTGAAGTACTTTACTAGCTTCATTTCAGAGACAAATATTGTACTTATCTGACAGACAGCTTTAGTTAACGTTACTTAACAGACTATATATTGTATACCCTTTCTGTCCAGTGAAAACAATGTAAATTGTATTTCTATGCAGAGAACACTATTGGTATTCGCATTGGATAAATACAAAGAGCACATATACAAGGTTAGTAGTTACCCTTAATTTGTCGCTTGAAATTGGTGGAAACTGCGGCCGCTTGCTTGCCACGGGCCCCTCTGTGTCCATCTCCACTCCATCTTGTTCACGTTTTCGTTTCTGAGTCTTTTTAGACTTAACTTTTGTGAAAGACTCCGTGTCATCTTTAATCTCCATGGTAGCGCCAGCCTCTGGGGTTGCATTTTTATCAGTGTCCATGTCTGAAATTGGTTTTATATCAGATTTAACCGTCAAAAGTGAGGCAGAGTGTGGTTACAGAGACACATAGGTGTCCTCGTGCAACGAAAAGGGACCCAAACAGCCACATCATCGACGCCTGTAGAAATAATAATAATAATAAATATTCGTGTAGTTATTACAATATAAGTCTAATTTGGTTTACAGAATTGAGGTTGAAATAATACAGTATCCGCATACATTTTCTGTGCACATCAAATACGTAAATGTCTAGTTGAATTTGGTCAGGCATCTCTTTAGGCAGCCTCATGCTCAGACTCATGCTTAGCTAGTTTTAAGGTAGGACGGTAGCGAAGAAGAAGGAGAAGCTACATTGGACGGGTTTTCTTCATACTTTTACAAGAGCAATTCAACCGTTTTACTCATTGTCTCCCAAACGGCAAATATGTCGTCGCCACTAGCAAAGCCTCAGATTATTGCGCATTTTCAGAAGAGTTTGAACTACACTGTTTTTGACACTAAATGGATTCCCTGCAGCGCGAAGTTCGTCTGTATGGGGAACTTTCCTAGAGGAACCGGAGTAATGCAAATATATGAAGTGGAGCACGGAGATGCTCAGCTTATCAAGGAGGTAGATAACACGTAAACATTTCACTCTCGTTTGCCCTTGTCCCATTTTTTACTCAGAAATGCATCATGTAAACGGCCTATTTGAGTGTTAGCTATTTTATCTTCTTAGGTTCTAGAAAAGTCTTGCTCGGTTGTCTCCATAGCAACGAGGAACAAGAAGACAGCCCCATGTTGTGTATGAAACAACAACTGTTAACATACGGAAACGTTACAGCTTGAACGTTTTTAACTGCCTAAAATGTAAGAGGTTGCTAACAATTAATGTGTCCTTTAGTGCACAGACTAACATTTATCTGCCACCACAGGAGGCAAATGGTATAGAACAGTGGCTGACCGTTTTTAAACGTCTTTGAGCGCTGTTATCATGTTTAAATGGCTACGTAACTTGACATCTAGCACACATCAGGGGAGAGCTAAAAGAGAGTCATCATAAGATAATGCTCACTTCATTATAGAGTATAGAGACGGTGTTGGGTTAATGGGGTGATGTATGTAGCAGCTAAAGGCATCACATCACCAGGGTTCAGAGGTGTTAGTTATTTGGGTGAAGAAATATAGGACCCTGGAAATTGTATCCTACAGATTAAAGAAGAGTAGATATGCTCTCGAAAATCACACTATAATCATTTTATTTTCTTTCAGTGTTAATACTGAATGAAAATAGGAATACTGATACAAAAACGATCATTCCCTCCAATATCGTGAATCATATCGCAATGGCAGTATCAGTCAAAAATAATCGCAATTAGATATTTTCCTCATATCGTGCAGCCCTACCCGGGAGTAGACCCTGCTCTGGACTAATCATTCTTAGTTCTAAATTGTTGGTTAGTGGGTCAGTGTTTGGTTATATCTGAGTAATTCCAACTAAATACACCGTTACAAAACATTTCTCATTGCTCTCATACATATCTAAACAAATAGTTTTTTTTTCATTTAGGATGTTCTCCATTAACACACGGCTCAAGATTGAACCCAAATAAGTATATGTTGTTACTTCCTCACTGCTATTTCACTGCTTGTTGCATTTTCTCATGGTTGGAGCTAAAGAACATTGTACATCTCATGTGTTTCAGGTAGAGAAACCTAAACCTATAAAGTGTGGAACATTTGGGGCCACCTCTCTTCAACAAAGACACATAGCAACGGGAGATTTTGAAGGAAATCTCAATATATGGTATTTTATCCATACACACTAAGTATCTTCATCTTTGTATTGTCAGTGAAATGGTGAAAGGTTTAATTCAAAATGTAATCACAAACCACTCCGTGTGCTAACTGTAGAGCTGTTTTAATTCCAAAGGCTCAATTGGACAACTAGAATTGGCTTGGTAGTTATTCAATATTATAAAGATGAATTGCTGTCTGACTTAATGGAAAGTGAGGCCACACTGACACTGTTTTAAGGTCTACTGGTTTCTTCAGTGTGTATGCTTCTGTTGTCCACAGGAATCTGGAGATGCCTGAAGTGCCAGTGTACACTGTTAAGGCCCACAAAGAGATAGTGAATAGTATTGATGCTGTTGGTGGCCTGGGGATTGGTGATGGTGCACCTGAGATAGTTACTGGAAGCAGAGATGGTAAGAGCATTCAAAAAGTGTAGGCATATGCAGTTGGCAAGCAAAAGCTTTTTAAAGCAATGACACCAAGAAAACAAAGTGAGCTAAAATGTCAAATTATGTTGGGTGTTACAGGAACAGTCAAGGTGTGGGATCCCAGACAGAAGGATTCACCTGTAGCCAACATGGAGCCTATGGAAGGAGAAACCAAGAGGGACTGCTGGACTGTTGCATTTGGTGTGTGAAATATAAGTTTGCAGCTTATGGACGTACCTACATCCACAACTTTTAGATAACGATGGCTGTTTTAGAAATGAAAGCAGTCCCGTTTTAGACACCTGTTCCTTTACCATCATCAATGAAAACACTGCTTATTTTCTTTACAGGTCATGCCTTCAACGATCAGGACCGCTGTGTGTGTGCTGGCTACGACAACGGGGACATCAAACTCTTTGACCTGCGCAATATGTCACTACGGTGGGAAACCAACATTAAAAACGGGGTGAGGTGAACACGTGTTGAAATGTTAAAACATAAAAAAACAAAACATCTGCTAACAAGTGGTGTGACAGCCCATGTGGCTTTCCTCTGGATTTCTTTAGTCATGTAGAAAGTGTAGCACCACAGCAAGAAAATGACGGTCAGCTCACTACTGAAACATGAAGAGTAGTCCTCGTAATTATAACATACATTATTTCTTTTGCAATGCAAACCTGCACTTGAATGAGAATGTAGACACAAACAGGATCAGATGTGGAGACAGGGCTGAAAATTAAATTCCTTCCCAGCTAGAGTGTACATTAAACCAAAGGGGAAGTCTGCATGTTCCCTTTACACGTCGTATACAAAGCCCTGCACTGATTTTATTACACAGTCGCTCTTATTCATCACCTCCTGAATGGAGGTGAACCCGCCAGGTGTCATTATGTCCATTTCAACACATTCTATTCTACAGTATGGAGAATAGTTTGTGGTGGACCCATGCCATGTGATAAATGTCCAGGGAGTGACTGTTATTATTTCTTACATCATGACCAGGTATGCTGTGTAGAGTTTGACAGGAAAGACATCAGCATGAACAAGCTGGTGGCCACCTCACTGGAGGGAAAATTCCACATCTTTGACATGAGGACCCAACACCCCACCAAGGGCTTCGCCTCTGTTTCCGAAAAGGTAATTGACCTGTGTGGACAGAGCCAGACGGATGTTTGGCTCCCTTGTATGGGAAAAATGTCCAAAGGTTATTATCATTATTATTATTTTTACATTTGTACGCTACAGAGGAAAACGGGGGCACGTTGGTTTGACCGTTTTTGCAGCTGGAAGTGTTTGAGGTTGTGTTTGTCTAATATTCTTAGTGATTTTGTGACACTGGCCAAAAATGACATTGGGCCAGGGGCGAAGTGAGAAGAGAGCTTTTTGTGGGAAAATGTAAGAAAAACACACTTAAACCGGCATTAATGTCCAGCAGATGCACAGATTGTTTTGCTAGGTCAGTTTTCTAAATATTTGTCCAGTTCTTCTGAGTGATCAACAGTTGGCACATCCGTGGCTCAGACCAGGAATCACAAGCTTCCACCAGATATTTAGTTTTTAAATAGGATATCAGTGTAGCTCTACAAAGTAGTAACGGCTTTGGATTGTATATATTTTGATTCTGAAGGCACCATATTTTTGTTAGTTAAATGTATATAGTTTGTTTTTTTAATTGTTTTTTTCCATGTCAGCTTATTTGTGTGTTGCATTACGGTATTGTTTCTGAAACCAGACCAAGTGCTTTCAGTGAAATCATTAATACTGTTTTTCTGCATATGTAAACGCTAAGTAATGGCTTTCCACAATGCAGTTTGGCTAGTTAACATAGGGGAAAGTTGCAGAGATCACACTAGGGATAAAAAACTGTTCCATCATTGACATAACTTTAAACAGATTTCAGGATCTAAATCGATACTAAAGGAAGAGTCCAAACTGTTTAAGCGACAACAATCTTGACAAAAATGAGCAAGGCCACATTTCTTAAAGCAACACTAGATAACTTTTTGTAACAACAAAATTGTTTCAGTGGTTCATCAACTCGTATCAGGGTGAACGGCTCTTTTGCATTCACTTTGCGACTTTCTACTGGCTATAACTGCACTGTGCAAGTTTGCCAGATCGGGTAGCAGATCTGTAGTTCCAATGAGACGTAATGGGACAATTCTGCTTCCATCCTGTATGAGCACCAAAGCGAGAAAGGTTACATAGTGTTGCTGTAAACCCTCAGCAGCAGATTAAAGTAATTTAAACAGTTTTACAGGAATGTAATGTCAGTGGACTAAATTTAATCTGTACTAAATTGTTTTGGGAAGTAAATGATCCTTCTTCTTTATTTTAGACTGGTAAGTCAACCATCTGGCAGGTGAGACATTTGCCTCAAAACAGAGAAATTTTTATGACTACGGAGGGTGCAGGCAACTTACATCTATGGAAATAGTAAGTCATCCATCTTAAACTTTTTTGAACGTTTTGAAACATTTTGTTCCATTTCAAAATACACAAGTGCTCATCATGAAGGGAAATTTTCTGATTTACTAGAACCTAATCTCTAAAATATTTTTGATGTCATTTCCAGCGAGTATCCTGCTCAGAGAAGCAAAAAAGGCTCAGATAACATGGATGTGGGCGTAGCCGGCTCTGTCAACCTCTTACAGAACACCACTGTGTCCACTCAGCCAATCGCCAGCCTGGACTGGAGCCCCGACAAGCAGGGCCTGTGTGTGTGTTCGGGCTTTGATCAGTCTGTCCGCGTGCTCATTGTTACCAAACTCAGTGTGGTTTGATAAAGTAGACCACAACAAAGACTGATGGTCAAGATCTGTGCAGCTTAAATAGAAATCCGACCAAATTATAGAGATTTGCTAACAGTGTGTAAATCGCTGCCTTATTGTGAGGCTGATTTGTCTTTTATTAAATGATTACAATGTCCTACTGTGGGTCACGGCGGTTCTCAGTACAGATTTTGTACAATTGATACTTCACTTTAGACTCTTGGAACTTCTTAGTTCCTTGGTTACCGTTATGCTGTTTTGTCTCTGTTAAATGCTGTCCTTGAAAAATGTGTAGTGCTTGGCTAAGCCCAGCAGGCAATGTAAAAAAAGACAAAAAAACTGTAGTGCAGATAAATACAATATTTTTCCTGTATTATCAAAAAGCCTCTGGATGAAGAAATTATTCAGTGTTTTCAAATTAAATGTGCCTTTGGAGAAAATATGACTATTTTCTCAGTGTCCTCTGTCTAATGAATATGGCTTATTAAGAACATCAAGTGTTAGGTGTAACTGAAGAGGATTACTACATCCATGCACACACAAAGTGTCTTTTCAGCACCAGTGTTATTGGTAATCGGTAAGCAAACTGTGAGTCACTCAAGGATTAAAAAAAGATAATAAACACAAATATTTGTTAGAGAATTACAAGCATTATTATGTCCAGCATTTGAACTTGAAGAAATCCTGTAGTTCCTGATCATCCTCCTGTCTGTTATGGATCCTTGCATAGACACTCTTCAGCAGCTTGGTCATACACTTCCCATCCAAGATGTCAATGTATTTGTCTATGCAACCTGCGGACACAAACACAGATTACTACATTGACATTACTGCAATCACAAAGACACAAATACTTTAGGATGTGAAGTTTCATTTTAAAATGTGTTGCATTGTTTAAAGTAAGGTCTAATTTTGTGCTTTATTTGATTTATAAATCAAACATATCATGTGAGACTTGTACTATTAATGTAGTGAACATAATTTCACAATATTAACATGATTTATTTTTTCGGTCCTTTAGAGCTGCCCTATCTTATGTTGTGTATTTATAGGTATGCGTATTTATGTTTTGTTCCTTCTGTTAAAGCACATTGTAAGCTGTTGTTTCTAAAGGTGCTCTACAAATACGTTATTATTAGTCTAGTTGGCCATTGCAAAGTCAAATGTGATACAAATCTATAAATAGCACATCATGGCATGTCACATTGGTCTGGCTGCATGATTTCAATACCCAATTTAAACAACGCATTTGTTAAATATAGTCAAGGTAACTAATCTTTAAATCATGGTTTGCAAATAAATATTAAGTGCAGTGTTTGTTTAAATGGGCCTGGCATTCAAGACGGGTGGAGTTTGTCGCATAGCTTAAAAAAAATCCCACCGTTTGATTTTTTACTAAAGTATTTATTGTGGCAGGCAATCAATGTGCAATATGCAAATACTGCATTATTTTACCAGATTCTAGTCAGCTTTGTCATAAATGGTTAACTATTACCAGTAACTAACTATTCTGTAACTAAGTACCCATTTTCTTATACTTTAACACCTTCTTTCCTGCTAAAAAACACTTCTACTACTGCTGAGTTTTGACTTCTTCCAAGACTAATATTACTATGTCTACAGTATGTATAACAATAGCAAAAGTATTCACTTAGGCCCATGACTTTGCCGTATGCTACGAGGCTGGGGCCCAGCTGCGGGTGGTCGTACAGCTCCAGCGTCATCAGCATGCGGACGATCTCTCCTGTGATGAAGGCATCATCGAAGCTTTGCTGGTCCACAGGCTTCAGAGGGAATCTGCAGTACACCTCCACTGCAGCCTGAGGGTCTGAATGCTCCAGCAGCTGCACAAGCTCAATGTAGGCATCATGGACCTAGACAGTCGGTAAAGTAATCAACCACATCGTATCTGGATTACATCAACACCAGACATCCGCCAACTGCTTGTAAATAAAGATGACATAAAGACATCCCCATTGAAATATAATTTCTTCTCTTTGTTATGACTGAAATGTTTGTTTTAGAGTAAAACTGCACCAACCTGTCTGTGGCCAATCATAGACCTACCATTCCACTGGAGTCTGGTGTATAAGTATTTTATAACATGACCATTGTAAGCTGCATTGCAAAAGCATTAGGTGAATGCCTAACATCTAAATGTAGCAGATAACAACTGACCCCTGGTGCCATGGAGATGACTTCTTGGTAGAGCTGCTTTGCCTGGTCCTGGGTGTCTGCAGAGCGGGAGAAGGCACGGGCCAGACCGAGCCGTGAGATATGAGACCTGCGGTTCACCGGACTGGACACGCTCACTTTGTGTGCCACAGCGGGCTCTGAATACACACAGGAAGTGTAATTGACTCCTTTGAGAAACCCGGGAAGAAAAAGAGACTAAAAGACATTTGAGGTTTTACAATGATACAATTGTTGTTCAAAGTGAAACAGAAATACTTTATATTTTATACTTGACAATAGCCCATAATATTGTTCATGCCAAAAAATGTGTAAAGCAAAGTTACTACACCTGAGAAAGTGGGTGTGATGCAATGTGACACATCATCTACATTTGAACAGTTATCATTTAGATTGGGCATTAAATAAATAGAGATATATAGTAAATCACCATATATAACATTTTCTTCCCCCAAATCATAAAAACTAAGATGTTAGGGAAAAAAGACTTATGAATGTCACTGTCAATGCCTTTTTCATTCCTTACCCTCTGCTGTCTCAGCAGTATCGGGGCAAATGTCCTGTTTAGACTTGTTGGCAGGGAGCTGGGACTGTGTATCATTGTTAGAAGGTTTAGCCGATGTATCTGGCTTTGCTGCTGCTCCAGCTCTTCCCCTATAAAACAGAACCTAATGCTCCGTAACGGATTACAAAAAAGTTTTGATAACGCGTATACACATACAGTACACAACAGAACTTCTAAATGTACAGTCGGGAATTCTCAAGACCTGTTAATGCTTCCTTAATTCACACAATTCCCTCTTCATAGAGCATCTACAAGGATTAAAACTGAAAACGTTTTCCAGTGAAGATTGACATGAATATTAAGCAGGATAGAACTGCGAAAAGTAAGCATCCACAGGAAATCATTCATGAATAAATAAATGTGAACAAACAATCCACAGACAACCACATAACAGATCAGCCAAATGGCCAAACGCTTGCAGCCAGCGTGACTCACCTGGCTGCAGGGGTTTTGGCTGGAGGCTGTGCAGCTTTCCCTCCCCTGATGGGGGCTGGGGGGGTAGGAGCAGGAGCTTTGGTTACAGCTGCTGCCATCCGTCTTTGACCAGGTCCTCCCCTACCCCGCATAGCTCCTCTTTTGGCCACACCAGTGTCAGAGGGCCCCTTCACTCCCGCCGGCTGTGTGATGGACTGCTTGGCAGCTTTCTTGTTTTCAGCCTCCTGCCGGTCCTGCCACCACTTTTGTTCTGAGCAAACAGGGGATGGTTAATGTGGCTGTGGAGTTCATCTCTATCACAACTGTTGTTGTAAATGTATTACATGTATCAATTGGAAGTATCTAAGGTAGCCATATTATATATAGCCAGATTTGCCATAAGGGCCCTGCATTTAATTTTCACATACATGTAAAGATAAGGCCCATTTCTATGTAATTCTCTGCTAGCCAGCTGTGATTGTGAGTGAAAATCACAGACAGCGTAGCATGTCCATTGTGCAGACTCACTGCTTAGCTGTTTAAGTGGCTCTCCGCTCTGAGTCTTGTGCTCCAGCTCAATACTGGCCTGGAAGCTAAGGCAGGCATCTGTTATGGCTTCCTTTGACCTGTCGGAATTTGGGTTGTTGTCATATTGAGCCAGCTGTGCCAGACCCAAGAGACACAGGGCGTGGCTGTCACGCGGTGTGGTCACCACTGCCAGCTGGCATGACTGTACAAAGTGCAGGGGAGGTAGGCAGACGGTACAAGTGAGATGTCTCTGTCACACCAGGACATAACAGTCAATAAATGGACTAGCTACCAAACCAGTAAACCAATTTTCCTTGCCCAACTGAACACTCTTACCCTCTCCTGCATGTCCAGCAGCTCCTGACAGGGGGCAATAGAGGTTAGGTGTATGAGAGCTGTGAGGGCCTGGCATCTCTTTGCCACCAGGGACTGCCTCTCGATACCTGCCTTGGCCTGGCAATCACCCTGCTCGATCAGCCTCTGCAGCAGGGCAAATTGAGCATCCAGGAGCACCCACTCCAGTTGCCCCATTATCTCGCCACGACACACACACTGACTCACACTTTGGGCAGTCAGCACTGCTACACTGAAGCATTACAGCACAGAGATAAGCAGACACAGGGTTTTCATGCACTTATTAAACTGGCTCAAACACTGGGTAAAAAGGTAATATCTCTCAATTTCTGACTCAAACTAAACTACTGGTTTGTAACATACATGTGATAGACCTCCTCTGCACTCAAGGCCTTCTCAGACAGTGTGTTTCTTTGTTGCAGCTGGCCCAGAGTAAGAAGGCCTCGCAGAAACTGTGTACTGGTGCTGGACAGAGGGGCTGATGGATCCTGCTCCATCCAGCTGTAGACAAAAAACGTGATCAAGAGTAGCAGCACAGAAAAAGCAGCCGTGATGACCATGATCAACTTACAGATAAAAGCAAAACAGACTAATCCAAGGCAGGAGCTCCTTGATTGTAAATCACAAAATGTAACCAGCAAATTTCTCAATTAGTAAGGAATCAGATCTCTGAATCTTTCTAAAACGTTCTACATTAACTGACAACGAAGGTGGTTAGTGGAAAATCCAAATATATACTGACTTTGCTGGTTTTTTTCACAATCCTATTCTCCCTCCTGCAGACTTAAACAGAACATCCTGGTACATTACTGATACACTCTCTCCCTCTCTTACTGAATACATCCACCTCCACCACACACACAACACACACACACACACACACACACACACACAAATGTCAACCTTTTGCTACAGCGCAGGCTGACAAAGTGCTCCAGTCCCTGTTGTAAGAACAGAGCAGCCTCCTTTTCTGTGTCTTCAGAGGCTTTCTGCTCCTGCTGCAACAGAGCCAGCCCTGTGAAGAATCTGAGAAAATGAACACAACACAGGAAAGATGTTGAAGACAAAACTAGCTCTGCCTTGTGTAAATACACAATTTCCCTACATGATCATGTGTCACGTAGGAGTTGATGACTTAATGATGGCCATTATTTTTACTATTACAGCTACTGACACAATAAAAGTTCTGTTTCTACTACCAAAAAATGACTTGACCTGAGAGCAGGGTGTAGCGGGCACAGTGCCAGGCCACTCTGGAGGTGCTGCAGGGCTTCCCTGCTCTTCCCCTGCAGCAGCAGAAGCCTTCCTATGTGGAGGCTGTACTCCCAGTTGTCAGGACTCAGAGTCCAGGCATCCAGGTACTTCATCAGGGCCCGGTGGACACAGCTCTCTTCATCCCGCATGGCTGCACTGCTATCCTGCAACAACAGGGTAGGGAGTGCAATTTCATCTATCTATCTATCTATCTATCTATCTATCTATCTATCTATCTATCTATCTATCTATCTATCTATCTATCTATCTATCTATCTATCTATCTATCTATCTATCTATCTATCTATCTATCTATCTATCTATCTATCTATCTATCTATCTATCTATCTATCTATCTATCTATCTATCTATCTATCTATCTATCTATCTAAGTCCCTCTTTGACATTTCATTTTTAGGTATGCCAATGGTGCTCCTAATTAGAGCAAGTGAAGTAAACTTAGAAACAATTTATGGCACAGTTACCTTGCCAGATTTCTTGGAGAGCCAGATGTAGAGTGTCTGAACATAGTCTCCTCTGCTGGACTGTCCCTGTTCTTTGAGCTGCTGGTACTCTTTATCCAAGGCCTGCAGCTGGTTCTCCACCGTGGGCGTGCCGAGGAAACCATGGAGCTTGCACACAGCCAGGATGTCATCCTGATGCGCTGTTGCTTTGGCATCACTTAATTCATCTCTGTTTCTGTCAACCTGGAGAAGAAACAAATGAAAAAGGTTTCGAGAGGTTGGGTTGCTTTCAGCTGCACAATTCACTGCTCTCAAATGAAAGAACCATTTTCACCAACAATTTGATTTATTATCAACATTCCAAAATGTAGGGTAGAGTGTTGAGCTCTTAAAGCGAAAGAGCGCATGCACAAGTAATACAATTCTATATTTCCTTTAAGCTTTGTCAGATGTATAAATCACTAGACCTCAATGTTATATGAATGGATTTTTGTCAGGGCATTTCAGGTGTGTTTGAGTGGGTAGGACATGGAAAAGAGTAGCTGGCCAAATGTGGGTGGGAAAGCCCTTGAGCTTGGTGCATTACCACCATTTCAGTCAGATAAGGGGATATATTATACCTTGTACCTTTTAATAAAAAATATCTTTTAATAAAATGGTATAAAGAAGCTATTAAAATATGCATGTTTTGCTACAGCTAGTCAGCTGAGAAAACCTCACAATTCGTTACTGAAAGAGCTGGCTTTCCCCCAGGACATTTCGTGACACTACCTTCCTCTGGAGGCCATACATCTCTGTAGCGTAGTGCTGCTCCTCCAGAACAAGACCCAGCAGGAAGTGGAGTCTGGCGTCTCTTGAGCTGAGTCTGATTGCTGATGCATAGTGGACAGCAGCCTGCTCCAGGCTATGCAGAGGAGACTGGCCATCCTCATACTGCAACACATCCCCTGTGGAAATGTGAGAAACACACACTGTGCTATATGGTATGCACACAGCAGACAACAAGACCACAGAGTATTTGCATATATTTTTGAGATAATTTGCATTAATATAGAGCTGAAAAATAACATTTCATAGTGACCTTAGTACCTGCATTGTACTACAAGTAAAACCAGGTTTGGGTTTAGATTGACTTTAAATAATAAAAAAATAAATAAAAAGGGTCTGATCAATAGCAGCCAGCCTCCTGTTCATCCAAAGCCACTTTATTTTATACACGCGGCTGGCGCTGATTTGACTGGTCATGGGATGACCATTTGCATAGTCAGACTGTACCGGACTCTCCATGGAATCATCCATGGTCCCGGATGCGAAAGCCCCCTTACAGTATTAGATTTTTCTGTGTTTTCCTTGACATGAAGGAAGACATAAAAATATATCAGATTGCAGGATATTAAGTCTTTGACGCTTAAAATTTCCTGGGAGAGGACGCGCAGATCCCCGCTTAATATGTGTTACCCCGAAGAAAAGAAAAATCTGAAAAACCCTGGTCTATCATGGTTGTCATGGGTTATGGATAAATTTAACTGAAAATAGGAACCAGGTGTGATATTAGAAATGAGTTAGCTAACTAGAGAAGGAACAGCCAGTGAAAAGGTTGTGTTACAGTTACACACTTTGTTATTTTGCTTTTTATTGGTTTGAGATTGAGGCTTATTAAGCCTTATGGATCCAATTTTCGAATTCTGTGGAATGTCGCTTGCTCACAGTACTAACATCAATCAATAGAGTTGAACAGAACAGTTGCAATACAAGCCGGACGTGCAGGTTTTGCTCCAAAAACTACAGGCTGGGAAGCTGGCAACAAACTAGTTATTCAGTGTTAGACTGAAGTCAGAGTCATTTAAGATACAAATGTTTCATTTCAGAAGAGCAAAAAATAAAATGACAAACTAAATGAGGCTACAGACACCAAATGACAAATGGTGTGGATAAAAAGGTTTTACTTTTGTTTCAGACGGCAATGACCATCAGAACGAAGAGACAAACAGCGACTTCAACAATCTGTTGATAGGTTTCATTCCTGTGTTACACTCTCATGAAAAAGGTTTAAACTTGTCTCACACTGAAATTAAACTCTTCCCCTAGTGTTTTTCTGCATCTCATTAGATCTGTTTCCTTTTTTTTTTTTTTTTTTTTTAATACATTTCTTTGGGACATCATGATTAGGTACCAGGAAGTACATCAAATAAAGGCAAAGCACAACAAAGAAAGAAAACTGAACAAAAAAATCCTAATTTCATCAAAATCAGAGTTTTGTCAGAATCTCATCTCTATTTTTACATACTAACAACAACAATAAATAAAAATAAAATAATAAAGGGGGTTCTAAAAACAGGCTCTAGAGGGCATTACAAATTTGGCTCCATTGGCTATCAAAATTTTTATTTTTATTTTTGTCCTCTGACATTGCTCTTTCAATAAACAGATAATATTTCATTAGGGCCTTCCAATTTTCTGTTGAGGGTGCTTCCTTATTTTTCCAGTTTTGGATTATTAGTTTTTTAAACTAACCCTTGCTTTAAACTAACCCTTGCTGTAAACTTTGTTCCTTCCTCTGTCAAACTTTTAAACAATGCTACTTGAGGCTGTAGCAATAGTGCAAAACAAAGGTGTTTTACTGTGGGTGTTATGTGCAATTATGTGCAATCTATTGTTGTAACTACTTCAATTGGTATTATTTATGTGTGCTGTACATGTGTGCAACTTGGAGTCCATAACAAATGTACCTAAAGGGACAATAAAGTATAAAGTATTGTATAGTATTGTGTGTCACAGCTTTTAAATTCTGGAGAATATTGCAAAACCATATCCAACAAACCCATTCTGAAGCTGCTGCCTGCTGCTAAAATTCACGTTTGCCAGTCATTTTAAAGATTTATGTAACTAATATAATGGAATATTAGATTTTTGTTAAAGTCCACTCATCTAATGAAAATGTTCTGCTGGCCTATGCACATATAGCATAGCTTGCACCTAGTGTTACCATAATATATTATTTGCAGTATATATTGTATTTCTGAATATTAAAAATGTTTAAGTTTTAAAATTCCCAGAATTGATCATATCTACATGTGTAACAACATGATTGTTGTGTTCACAACACAAGAAGTCAGACTGAATAACACTTCATCATCCTTCATGCAGCTTGATCGCGTAACAGAAAAAAAACATTTTCAGAAGTAAAGATTAGCTGTCTCTCTCTCTCTCTCTCTCTCTCTCTCTCTCTCTCTCTCTCTCTCTCTCTCTCTCTCTCTCTCGCTCTCTCTCTGGTGTTACATCTCTGTTCCATTCCACTGACTTTCATTCAGTCCCCCGGAGATCAGTCTCGAATGTCACTTCATTAAACAATTGGCAAGGCACAATTAACTGAGAAACAATGAGGAGTAACTTGAGTGCCTGGCACGTCAGATAGAGGAGGAGAGGAGGAGGAGGCTTCAGATGCAACCGCTAGCTAGCCCATTTTAATGTTGCAAGGAAAATCACTCTTCTGTTCACCGGCCAGGGATGCATAAACTCACCAGCCTGTGTTGTTATTTAACTACAATACAAAATAAACTCTCTGTTAAAGTGTCTGGTAATTTAGACAGTTTAACCTGCATTTTATATGTAAAAAGAACAACAAGGAGGGTTTTAGTGCAAATGGTATGGAGTATGATATATACAGAGAATTTGTATATACTGTACATATATTGTGCTTTATCTGGATTATACCCCCTGAATATTCAAAATAAAACTGATTGTTATTTCGGTCATGTTGCATGGTGATTTATTTATTTGTAGTTAAATTGTAGTCTATAAAAGTGTTATTGGAGTCAGGGGGGTATGTCTGATAGTTTAGTGGGAGGGACAAAATGTCTATCACTGCTACAATTAATAATAGTTGCCAATATACTTTGATAGATTACTTGACTGCCCTTTCATTTCTGATCCTTCACTCTTGGTGTGGAAAGTTCTACTTACCTGGCTTTGGCAGGCGTTGCCGGTAGAGTTTTGTGTGATCCTGGGCCAAGGCACACAGTTTATCCACATTGTCTTCTCCCACTGTCATTTGTAGTCTTTTCTCCCAGTTACGCACCTGCATTAGTCAGAGATAACAATCATCCACCCATGAATTGCAGCAGAAAAAAAGAAAGAAAAAAAAAGAAAAAAATTTGATTTCTACTGTGCAAGATGAGAATAAGTTGTTAAATGTAGGAGACAATAAAGCTGAATAACCCTTAAAAAAAATCTTCTTTATGTTGAATGAATGGTGAGTCTACCTATGGGGGTCTTAGGCGGTGTGTCCAATGCAGTTTAATTTCAGACATGTACACTGATAATGCAAAGTAAAATACATGTATTACCTCCAAACTGTGTTTAGTCTCTATCTCCAAACAACTGGATGATGCAAAGTGCTGCTTATACCAATCAGTCTCTGTCACATCCTAAAAATGAACATGAGCACAAGAGAGATGTGTTGATAACATTCAACCAATAAAAAATCAAAGCTTTCAAATGGATTGACCTGGTGAATCTATTTACTAGAATGAACATGGGTTCTTTATTGTTAGTTGAGGTATAATAACATGACACACGTCTGCATCCCATCCTCAAAGAACCTTTATAGACTCACTAACTGTGAGATCCTTTTACTGTTAAAGTTAAACCAGCACTTAGTCACTGTGAAGGCTGTCAAGGTCGATAGCAGTGATTCTGGCAATGCAGAGCTGTTTAATCTTTCATTCTGACCTTTGCATCCAGGTTCCCTGTAGGTTTGTGTGGACAGTCCAGAGAGTGTGACCCCAGCTCAGACAGTTCCATCACACTGTCACATCCTTTGTAAAAAAACAACACACACACACACACACACATCAAAGACACGATATATCACACACTAGGAGTGAATAGTAGAGTTGTCCTCCACTACTGAAACTGAAAATACCACTTAAATGACACGTGTGATTGTCTTTTTTATTTTTTATTTTTATTTATTTTTTCCTAAAAAATGAGTCCATCTTAATTTAAGTCTAATTTAATTTTTTAATTAAGTCTGCAGAATTGCTTTTCAATTCTTTCAAATGTATTTTTTAACAAAAGTATTTAACTATTGCTGTAAACATGTCTATTACATGTTGTTCGGGTGTGCACTTTTTTAAATCCCCAGAAATAACCTCTGCAAGAAAAAAAATCAATTAGAGAGAGATCTTTGTTGTCCAGAAATACTTCTCTGACTAAGCAGGGCTCAAAAGAGAGCTGAAAAAAATGCAGCCTCCAACATCTGGATAGACAAGGTCATAATTAAGTAATAATATCCCCCTCATTACAGTAACATGATAGTTGTGTACAGTGACATCATGTTACATGATAGTACAAGGAGTATAATCAGGACTGTTGAGAAGTAAGCCAGAGTGTGTACCTAGCACATTAACAATGTAGTTATATAAGATATCAGTAGAAATAACTGTCAAAGAGTCAGTTATTCTGAGTGTAGGTTGACTGTGTAACAACATTAATGGCAAGAAAGATAGAGGTCTGAGAGGAACCATGTAATGGCAATAACTTATCTTTTATTCTTTGATCAATGTGACTGAATGCATGCTCCTGGGAGGTTAGCAAGCTATTAACCATCTATCATTCCTTCTACACCACTTACTTCTTCCCCAAAAAATATTAGTGGTTCTAATATTCTACCCACTGACTTTTAACTCGACCAATAAGCACCTCCACTGCAGCTGTGATTTAGACAAATCTCTTTGAAAAGCTAAGACTCCAAACTTCACCTCTGTAAGTGAAGAAACACTTGACCCGAGCAGCCGACATCTTCCTGTCAAGATCCAGTTCAACAACCTTCCAGCCGTCTCCCAGAGGACAACCGCTAAGTGGGTCAACTTTTGATCTTCGTGCCAGCATCTCGATATAAGGCCTTGAGAAGATGTGCTTTGGGTCACTGCAAATCAACAGGGAACCCGTTAGATCTTGGCGGCCTTTGTTTAACCAATATAGAAGGTAGTATGCACATAGTCTAAGCTACTGATGTACTGCAACATAAACCATAAACTTAAAAGGCTCCAATTAACCACAAGTGTAACAAAATAGCAATTGATGCCCTAAATTATAAGTATTAAATATTAGGGTACAAGCAATGACAATTGAGATTGTGCATCCGATACTGATTGTCATTTACTTTAATTTATTTTACTATTGCATAAACTGTAGAAGAAAAACAATGTTAAAATATATTATGAATGTGATAAAGTGTTAAGTGTGTTCCTATTGAGGTCTCACCTGTGGTTGATAGATATGGGTCTATATAAAGCAGTCAGAGATATGGGACATTCATAGTCCAGCCGCTGCTTCTCATCAGTGAAGGTCACAGCCATGGGGATTAACTCTCGAGTCACCAACACTGTGTACACCTGACAGAGTCAGAGGGACGTTGAGAGCCTTTGAAAATGCACAGCATTATGAAACCTAACATTATCCAAACAAACTCTACTCTTGAAAGCTGACTTATATACTATTATTTAGGAACGTGGCACCACTAACTTTGTGTGAAGCTTTAAAATGTAAGACTACTACCGGTTAACTGGTAGGCAATTAGGTAAGGCTATGGTACACTGAATAGGAAAATGTTTTGAAATATAATGTCAACAATTTAGTGTAATGAAACATAAAAATCATCCTATTCTCATGTCTCATCCACCTGTAAATTACTGCCATCTGCTGAACAGACTGAGATCTCCACCACAGTGTCTCCAAAATTCAGAGGGACTGGTTGTGAGCTGTCCTCTCGATTCACTGTAACTTTGATGTTTTTGTCTGGCACATTGGGAAGCAGGGTCACAGCATTACAATGAAAGGGGACAATACCTGCAGAAAAGGAGTTTACAGTGTTACATTACATGCTACATACTGTTACTTTAATACAACTGCCTTACAGTAACACATAGACCGCCTACTGTGTCATAGTGTCACATGGAGTATGTACTTACTGTTATATTCATAGATGTTAGTGCAAAATGCAGGTTGAAGTGGAATATCTCCTTCCAAAACCAGATTACTGAGTTCTGCAATCTTTGCAGACAGCCTGGTGATTTCCACACAGTATTTCTTTATGGTGCCATCCTCAGCTACCACTTCAACTTCTACTCTGTTTAACCCAACATTCAGTATAATGGTGCTGGAACCGTCACCAAAGAGCTGAAATATATAAAAAAAACGAGGTTACATTTTGGGTTTAGTTTTACTAGATTAAAAAGACAAAACGTGCACACAACTTGTAGGACGTTAGGCTACTGACAATACTGTATGACGCCCCGCAGTCACTAGTATTCAGGTCCAGAATCACTTTGTTGACGTTGCTCTCCACTGTCACTTTGTAGTCTATAACTTGTGGTGTGAAGGCTGGATGGAGCGTCCCTCCAGAGACTGAAAGCTTCTCCAAATCACAGTTGTCCATGTCTGAGGGCTCTTTCACGGGTGGTTTACTTGTGTTCAGCTACAACGGTGTGTTCAATCCAAGTCCTAAACGCACTTTAACTGTTGCCTGGCATGCCAGCACCATGAATGTATAGCACACTCAGCTTCATTTACCGCAATGACGCCCCAGGTTACCATGGTACCATACACACCTGCTGCCTTCAGATAACTTAGCTTAGACTCGTTTTCTCTGAGGAAAAGTCGCAGTCATGCCGCTTGGTGACTAATAAAAAACAACTTAAAACAACAACCTGTTGTTATTTTAAAATATTAGTCTTAAAAACCATGTTTAAACCATAAATATCTGTGAAATCTGTAGTTAGAAGTAGCTATGTGGTCTTCCAACCGGGAGACGGCAGTAGAGTAGCTACAAAGAAGAAGAAGCGAAGTTGTTTTTAAACGTCACTTCCTGTTGGCTAAAGCGTGTGGTTGCGTGCTTAAAAGGTAACGTTAATCGAAGAAATAGCTAACATTAAATATGGCCCGATTCCGTTTTCAGTTATCATGTATTGCTGTCAACACAGTTATAAATGTTGCTTAACATATTTTATGCAATTTTAATGCAGTTCATGTAGGTAAACGTTCTCCTATTAGCAGTATGTGCAAGTTATTTTACTAGGTAACGTTACCTAGCTAGCTAACATTGGCGTGAGAACTTTGAATGGGGACTATTGTCTAGCTAACGTTACTGTCTAATGAAACAATCATGTTACAGCAAAAGCCTGACAACATTTTATGAAAATAATTATTTTACAGGAAAATGGCAGCGGACAGCAGAACTGAGGACTACCCTCACGAGATAGACGAGCAGCTCACATGTTTCGACACCTCAGTTTCTTCTGTCAAAACCATGTTGGAGAAGTTGATGTCGATGCCCAGAAATGACCTACTCCAAAAGGTAGGCTGAAGACCTTTTTTTTTTTTATACAGCTGTCATTGTCACTTGTCAAACACTCGTTGCTATTAGGTACACCCATTTCTTTTTCTGCTATGACGAGTTAAAATGTCACTTGTAAAGAAAGCCTTCGATCATCACAGATGGATTATCAGATTGGCAACAAAACATTCAACATATTTGGTTGTTTTGATGTGTAAAAACCACATTTGTATTTCGTATCAAAGTTTCTTGCATCTGTAAGAAGAAGTTCTTCCATTTGACCAAACATCACTGGGAGATATTGTGCTCTATCCATAACTCATATACAGCCTGTTGAGGCATTTGTGCAGGTAAAGGACTTTGATGATACGTATACAACAGGTGCTAATTAAACTAATCTGGTTTATTGACAGCTGGACCCTTTGGATCAAGCCAAGCTGGATCTGATGTCTGCCTACACTCTTAATTCCTTATTTTGGAGTAAGTATTTTCTGGATTTATTGTCATTACTTTGTGGATTTGGGGAATATATATTTAAGGTAGGTAGTACTATACAGAACTTACAATACTGTCCTGTAAATTATGTTAACTTCATACCTGGGGGTTGACTTCATACCTGGTTTTTTTTTCTCTGACGCATCATACATGTGTCTCCAGTATACAAGTAAACCAAAAAGCCAAATACACTGCTTATATTTGGGCACAAACATGTTTATTTGTCTCTGCAAATGCCCCAAATTTCATCAAATTCCATTTTATTTGGATAATATTGCCAACCAAAGGATTTCTGAAACACGGTGAACAAGTTGAATGCCATTATGGCCTTCTACTACTATTTGTTTGTATGCCACCACATAGTTATCCCCTTATATATTTGCACAACAATGAAAAAGCATGATTGGGTGTCACTGAATGTATATATAATTTCTTCAAAGATTCTGTGAGGAAATTAGAGTAATTGTGAGACACAAACATAAAAGCAACTTTGTTTATATAGGTTTTATCTTTTTCTGGAAGTTGTCTTGGCTTTGAATCAGATTTTATCAGTGATGTTTTTCTGGACATGTCTTACTTTTGTTCTTGATTACAGTGTACTTGGTTACACAAGGTGTGAATCCCAGAGAACATGGAATCAAACAGGAATTGGTATGTATGTGTTCTGCACTGTCATTGACATTTGGCTTTCTCTATTTATTTGCATTTTCTTATTCTTCTGTAACCTTTCTGTTTTTCAGGAGCGAATAAGAACATACATGAACAAAGTGAAGGAGATTACAGACAGGAAGAAAGCTGCCCGTCTGGATAAGGGGGCTGCTGCACGCTTTGTCAGGAACGCTCTGTACAATGCTGACGAAAAATTCTAGAAAAAAAGCAGCATCAAAGAATGCTGCAGACACAAAATCTGACACCCCGCAGTCAAAGCGTCCAAAGCAGAGCTGAAGTAGAGGAAGATGACAAACACTTTTTGTTCACAAGGCAGCTTCGTAAGTTGTGTTGCGGGCATCAAACAAGGCAACATGACACATACAACAAAATACACATTGGTGTTTATCTGGTTTGCTCACCAGTCAAATAACCTGTCAGATTGCAGAATTCATGTTGTTGGATGTACCAAAACGCAAGATTGATTGCCATCTATGATCCACCATCCCAGATTTTGCTGAGTATTCTGTTGCTCCAGAATTTAATAGACTGAAGTTTGTAATACTTTTGTGATGTTCTTCACCATTGAGTTGTAAATCTTCCTCAGGATTCCATAACCTTGAAAAATTCTTATTTCATTAAGAAAATTGAGTAAAATCCTGGTCTATCCAGTTACTGACATATGTCAGGAATGTTTGGTTCCTTCTTTCAGATAAATGAGAATTTCCCTGTATTTTAAGTGTTTTTATGAATCATACATTGTTTAGTTTATTTTTTTTTTTTGGTGTATGTGTCAGACTTGATAAGTCTTTTTTTTTGCAATGTATTACTTTTAGGATTGAATACTGTATACAAATACTCACCAACACATATTTGAAAAAAATACACCTTTATGCATCTCCAGTGGGAGAATTTGGTTGTTGCAGCAGTACATATTGCACCAAATTGGATTTTTATGTGAAACAGTTCTCATGCAAGCTTCCAACTTGCCCTAGTAGACCTTGCTCACACAGATATAAATAATGAAATGACTGATTGCTGGATTCCTTTTGGCTGATTCAGTTTAAGGTTCCTGGTTTTGTGCATGCTGTCACACTCATGGCTCACTGGGTCACATGAATACACCAGAGCCATCTTTAGTTTTATTAGTAACCTGTTAGTGAGGCCTAATTATGCTACTTGTAATCGTAATTTTCTTGAGAGCAAGGCTATTCTGGTTCTGTGATGAGGTTGAGCTGTTCACATTTTATTCACTTATCTTCCCAAGTTTAATGTAGTCTTTTAATCAGACCTACATTACAGCCAATGTGTTGCGAGAAAGGGAGAACTTGTATGGATGCATGCTCTTGGCTGCTAATAAACCAATGTCGAATACATTAAATATCTTTGAGTGTGGTGACCTATTTATTTAATGGTGGCATACTCACAATAGCACTGGTATATTTCAGTTGTGCATTTTCTTTCAGGTAAGTTTCACTCTGCCTTCCAGTTAAACCCTAATCAAACAATACCGCTGACAAGGTCAAAAGCTGTTTGCTTTCCCCTTACACCTGTGTACCTCTGGCTGTTGATTACCCTTCATGCATTTCCGGTGACAATGCTCCACCCAGTGTAAACTAATTACCAGTGATTAGTGTCTCCAGTATGCATGTTATTGTTTTTTCAGTGCAGTGCATGTGTTTCTTGACAGTCTTCAGTCAAAAATATTTCTATTTTTAACTTTATCTTTCATGGCTGCATGTTTGATATTACCTATAAAATTAGCAGCAAGTATTGTTAAAAATACCAGCTCATCTCTTTATTTTACTTGTAGAGCTGTTGTGCCATGAACTTTAAGACATATAGAGAATAAATAGAAAAAAGTTGCTAAATATTACGTTACCAATCAAACGTTTAGACACACTTTATTATTCAAATGAATGGAAAAGTATGTCCAAACCTTTGGTACCGTAGATATGATAGAGGTTGCCTTTATGAACCAGTTACATTTGTGTGTGTCTTACAACAAATCAAGCAGAGCATTACTTAATTCATAGTAGTCATTTAGCCCGGCCCTGGTGTGGGTCAAACCTGTGACCTAGTTATTACAAAATGGCCTCGGTAACCATCACAGACGGTGCTGTAGCTGCATGGCTGCACAGTGTAAGCGTGGGCTGTAATGAGACTTCCTTTTATGAAAACCAATGTCACATTTGATAAAGACACCCATGTTGCTTCCTTTTTGTAATTACCTTTGGACAGCTGAGATCTTAATCTTAATGTACCCGCAACTTACTGCATCCCTCTAATCAAGCCCAGGAAACAGTGAGGCAGTGAGTTAGACTCCCAGGAATGTGTCTTTTCACTCTTTTCATCATCTTGCTTTTTTCTCATCCTCCCTGCAGCAAGCGTCCAAAATGACATTTGTTTAGCCAAAACCACCCTACTCCATCCTTTTACTTTTTCCACATTTCTAACTGTTCAAAGACGTGCGTCAAACGTTTCTTGATGAACAGCCCGTGTCTGCATATTGGAAAAATGTGGATTTTTCCACCCCCCCCCCTGTATTGTTTGCCTTCCTATGCCCTTCTCCCCACATGTGCTCAGTATAAAGGAGTTAGGTCACTCTGCGAGCAAATTTGAACAAACAAACTCTCATGTTGAAATTGTGCTCCTAACATGGTCCAAACCCTGGTTTGTCCCGGAGATGTTTATTTATGCTTTTTGTGAACAGCTTGTGGTGAGGAAGTTTATATTATATATGGAGTGAAAGGCATCAGACCAAATGACCTCCTCAGGCAAGATGAAGCAGCCTTTTCGGTCTAAAAAGGATGAAGTGCGCTTCCAGAAAGCTGAAAGACTGCATTAACCTGCTTGGAGTACCAAATGAGTTCAACACATCATGGGAAAATCACGTAATTTGAGGTTAAGTTGTCAGTAAGTAGATGCTGTAAACAGGCTTCACAAGTACTTATTGCCATTTGAGTGCTTTATTCACAGCACATGGTAAAACATCTAGAATCTCAAAGAACTTTCCACCAGATACATTTAGGGAATCGAGTCACAGGAATAATTCAAAAATATATGTCTCAATCAATCCCTCTCTATAGCATTTAGTGTTTTTTGCCCATTTGATGTGGAAACCAAAGTGTTGATTCATTCTTTAAGCAAATCAGGAAGAAGCTAATGTCATGCTAATGCTCCGGTGTAGAAATGGAAACTCATTGAAAAATCTTTTTTTGTTTAACTGTAGTTAAACAAAGAAAAGATGTCAATGATTGACCTTGCAAACGCCAGAGAACAATCTCATCAATAGGTCCATTTAGCAGACGATCCGGAGCTTTCGATCATCTCAGCAGAGGGGGGTTGTTGTAAATGTTCAAAATCCACATTTTATTTTCAGAATACTTTTAAGACTTCTACTCTATGTTAGCTTAAATGTTAAGTGTGTTAAATGTTAATGTTAAGTGAAACAGCATGGTAAGTTTTGGCTTGATGAAGACCTTGTATGTCGAAAAAAACATTGCATTCATGAAATAACTTGAGAGCTTGCATGTTTCATTTTTCATATTTGGACAGCTTCTCCTTTTTCTTTGTACTTCTTTATTTAATAATGGGGGCATGTTATTTATAGCAGTTAAACCTGTATCTGAGTGATGTTCTATGATTTACAAACCTGAGGTGTATCACCCACTACGGAGGGAAAGACAACTTATTATAAGGCCCACTGGAACAAGTTTTGCTTTGAATAAGTGGGTGAAATTCAGAGTGAGTGAATGACGAACATTGCAGCTTTATTTGTTTGACACACCAGGAATTCCATGCAGTCATTTGTGCCACTTTCTATTCACCTTGGCCCCGCTGACAGAGCCGCTGATTAATAACGATAAAAATGTTTTTCTTTTATTTAACCCTCACCTCCCAGAGCCAGGAGAAATTACTGTCTGTAAGAGTCAGCAGGTAAGACTGAAGCTCAGACCACCAGGGTGTCTGACAGGAACTTGGGTTAGATCCTTTTCTTCTTCTTGTTTTTAACTCTTTAGATTCTGTTGTTGAGTTGTTTTTCAAGCAAGAGAACTAACTATTCATGGTTTCTACACTGAAATTAGATTAATAATAAATAAGCTAAATTAATAAAGTAATTTCTATTTTAAAAAGTAACTTAATGTGCTGCCAAGTTTAAGGGTTCAATACCAATAGAATATATGAAAAATCAATTACAGGTTTCTAGCTTTTTGGAAGCACATTCTTGAAATTATAACACCATTTTCTTCACCCTTTACAATGGTATTTCCTTCTCTCAGAGTCAGCATCACTTTACGTCAAGTTCAGTAATTTAGATTTGTCTTGGTGATATTGTTCAGAAGCATACTGACAACTTGCAAAAAGTTATAATCAATCTGACACATTAGCAAGATTGTGGTGCCCCTTTTCTATTATTATAACCCATCTATGTTGACTTTCTGCAGTGTGTTGCTCCTCAGTGCAATTTAGTGACCCCCATTCATTCTTATAATTCTTAAATCCTCAACAGTTAATCAAAGAAAGGGAAGCAGCAGTACCTGGACAATGTTGTCATCAGAAAGAACACAAAGCTCTAATGCACCTTTCATAATGTCTTCATTGCTCTCTCCCTTTCACTCTCTACTTCTCTCTCCCCCACTACTGTACCCCAGTGGGGTTTGGCAGTATAAGAAAATGACGCCATGCTGAAAACATGCACAGAGCGGGGCCTTGAACCCTCCTCGCTAAACACATCACATCATCATCACACTTTATAGAGTTTCCATCCTTACATTACCTTACTCCTTCTGCCAGTGTGTTTAATCTACAGAGAAGAAGAAAAAAACTGCACAGAAACACTCCTCACTCAATGAGTTAGGGTTGGCCTGCCATCTGTCATGCTTAAATGAACTACTAGGAATGAAAACACAAAATCATTTTAGAGATCCAAGCTTGGGCGTGGAGGGTTACAGGTTCAAATGTAGGGAGAAGCTAAGAGAATCAATGTGAGTAAACCCTTTCTCTCAAAGTAAAGTCAAAGTTGCACTGGTAATTGTGTGGCTGTACCGATGAGATGTGTGTAAATATTTTCAATTACTTTTTCATGGATACACAAAGTTTAAAAAATAAAACATCCATATTTAACACAGATTATTCATCTTCTTTCTCCCATGTGCAGACCAGCTTTATGATGATGTCACTCCGCCGCCGCCATTTGAAGACCTCATCTATTACTGTGGCCCGGTGTTTACCTCTGGTGTGCACCTCACTTTAAGAAGTCCATATGGCCGCAATGTGAAATCAGGGCTTTTCTCCTTTAAACCATGGGCTTCCGATGCATAAAGCCGCAGGATAAATGCTCAGCCATCAAAGAGCTGAGCGCGAAACCATCTCTGAGCCCTCAACACACAAGCCCACGTGCACATGTACACACTCCCACACACAGAGGGAGTTAGGCAGCTGCAAGCACACTGAAAGTAGAAAAAACTCTCACCGTAACACATGCTGAGGGACGTACAAGGAAACAGAGAAAATGGCTTACACATGCATCTATGCACACTCAAGAGCTCACTGGATGTGTGTAATGGATTGGATCCCCCTCATAATTCCTGGGACAGCGTTGTCTTCGAGGTCCGTACAGAGGCGGATGAGACCACAGCTGTTTGGACATAAATTTTCAGAGGAATGCCTTAAGTCTGAGCCCTCAGCATAAAGAGCATGACTGAAAATTCCTCTCGAAATGACAAATTATTGCCCTAAGGACTGTTCTCTGTGTGTGTGTGTGTGTGTGTGTGTGTGTGTGTGTGTGTGTGTGTGTGTGTGCAGGCAAGGTCATGGAATGTGTGTTTCTGTTTCTGAGTATGGTTTGTATATTGCACGAGTGTGTGCGTATATCATATATATGACAGGTATGTATGCATACCACTGCAGGATGAGTTGTGTGTACAGTATGTGTGTATATATATGTGTGCTGCAGCAGGTTGAGGAGAAGAAGGAAATGGCGTGCAGACAGGAATTGGTCTCCTCTGTTGGATCAGGAAGACTCAACAGCTGGGGAAGGAGAGGAAGGCATCTTGCCAGGTCTCATAAAAAAGTCTGAATCTCAATTTTCTCTCTATGTAGTAGCTAATGCTGGAGTCATGTTATCATACAAGTGTGCAGGTTTATAGGAATATTTTGGATAGATTAGGTTGCATTCAGCTTGTAACATGTGACATTGTTTTGCCAACGAGGCAAAGTCTCAATCAAATGTTTTCCTGGATTGTGTGTGTCTTTATTTGCAGATATTGCAGGGCTACATTGAGATTTGCTACATCTTTCACTCTGATATTTACGTGGTTGACCATGACCATGTATTTACAGTGTAAATGTAAGCATTTTAAGCTATGATGAAATGGTGGTTTTACACAAGGTAAAATACCCTTTCTCATTTAACCCAGAACAATATAGTTGAATTGTCTTCACTTGTTCTGTTATCACTTTATTTCACAATAAAAATCATGAATGTCATCAATGAATGGCATAGTGTTTGGAGCTTCATGGATACATTTCCTCATGAACAAAGAGTTAGTGGTTGATACGAATGAAATAGCATTTTCAATCATTTGGGAAATATTCCCCTGCTTGTCCAAATTGCAAATCTAATTCAATGCAGTTTACGGAGCTCTTGGGCAAACAAACAAAACAAACTCATGGTCAACATCTCCTGTTTCTCCTCAGTTTTCCTCACAAGAGACACACCTGCTTGGAATGGACAACCAGAGTGCCTCCTCTCATGCCACACACCTAGTTTCCTTTCTCCCTCGATATGACAATGGGGTTCATAGCACATCAATAACCCCTCTCATCCCTCTTACCTCTTACATTCAGAGCCATGTTTACAGCTAGTGTGGGGCAGAAGGCTGCAGGCCTTGATGTGAGAGCCTGGGGCTAACGGTAGCGCTGGGTACTGTAAAGTGATGAAGGGCCTCCGCTTTTACGATGATGTGAATGATGTAGCCTGAGAGAGTAAAAGAGCTTGTGAGAGCATGTGTCCATTTACTGTACATGACTGAACTGCAAGGGAACTGGAAAGATTATATGTCCTGCTACTAAATATTTACATCCTCTTTAAGACTATTTGCAGATGCTATAATCCCAAATGATGTACAGCAACGACGTTGACTAAACTTGAGAATTTGAAACATTAAACGAAGCCAATAATAAGGAATTCAGCAAAACACCAGAGTTGTTTAATTTAACTTGAGTTCAAAATCCTCATCATCCCCATGCCTGTTTTATACACATTAAACAATTGAGCAGACTTTAATGATTCACTTATCAGTAAACAAGAGTCATCTTCAATCACTGAAAAGGAGGAGAAAGTCGCAACAAATAAGCACAGACGTAAGTGGACAACATCAGTTCTTCCTGTGTTCAGATTTAAGGGTATTTTGTATTTTTCTTTGTTAACCAATTGAAAGACCTAAACCAATAATAAATTCTATTAACACTTGTTGTGTGCTGTGTAGCCAAAACCTGATATAACGCTCCTCTGCGCCATAGAGCTCCATTGTTGTCCAAAACCAATTAAAAACACATCAGTGAGCCACTGTTGCTCTGGGTGACATGTCCCTTCATTACAATGAACATGCAGTGTAGTTTATTTTGACTCAAACCCTCCCACACTTCCTGCTGTCATACAAACTTGCTCTGCATCAAATGTACTAATCCATGGCTAAAAATACTCCCCAACAAACTGTTCAGACTGTTTGTGTAACGTTTGCTAAAAACTAAAGTGCCCAGCTGTTTCAGGAAATCATTGAGCCTTAAAAAAGGTTGTCTATTGTTTATTTATGTCTTCAGTAGCCGTGAATAGGCAATAAACAGGCTGGGGAAGTGGGAAACTATTTTTTCTGTCTTTTTTAATCTGATCTGTTGGTAGAAAAAAATAAAATATCACAAATGTTATTCTTTAAATGTGTATAACAAAATAGCATGTATGATCAATTTGTGGCAGTTAATCAAAGCTGAATGTCTTATTATAACTAGAGAAATTTTTAGTTTGGGCAATAAATATATCTCTTTGTCTTCATTCTCTGTGATTAGCAAAGAGCCAATAAGGTAAAGCACTTAGAGATAATAGGATTCTGAATTATTTAATTTCTATGCAGACCACTTCACATGAAATAGTGTCCCTAATGTTGTTTTATTCATTTAAATTTTTATTTTTATTTCTACAGGACTTTTAAAACGGCTTGGGAGTACCAGGCAGGGCTCTTTATTCAGCCTTAAGTGTAACAGCATAAGGAGGTTCAAAGTATGATCAAAAGTTCCTCCTAGCAGCCACAGGGGGACAGTCTAACACCGCTGTACAGTCCTTTTTTCTTTGGTCAGGCTTGAGTGGCAAGCTGAGGTTTGCTTTTCCTCCTACCGCAGAGCAGATTGGAGAAGATTAGCCCTCGCTTGGCCGGTAATCACCCTTATCACAGGAGAAAACGACAACAATACAGGGAGTTTAATGACAGAAGTAATTGTTGTGGATGTCCCACGTTATGCTGCGGTGGTGTGATGAATGACAACCGCAATGCACCGTACTGTGAGGAGATTTGCTGCATGCTTTTAATTTAAACCCATTTGTTATGGTTGTAACGTCCCTCTAGGGTTGTTAAGCTGAGGGCACAAGAAAAGTTTTTTTTCTGATTGAAAAAAAAAAGTTTTCATTGTTGATTACAAATGAAAGTGATAGGTAATTTTGTGGATGTGTGTGAAAGTAGACAGCATGTGTTGTGCCCCTTTCTCTGCTTTTATGTCTTAACAGATGGTCAGTTATTTCCACACACATACATGGAATGTGGATTTTAACTAAAAGAACCAATAGTTCATGAAAATGTATTCCAATGCATATTCATGTTGGACTTTCATTTTTCTAGTTATCTACACATAAAACACAGTAAGTGCATTTTGGCTTTTGTATCCATTGACTACATTCCACCCTAAATTGTCTATTTATAACTGTAAATCTGCATGAAAAGTACAATCAAAATGTATTGAGTAGAAACTGAAAACTTGAATGACAGTTGAATTACAGTAAGATTTGCAATAGACGTTTCTGGTATTATTAACCGCATAAATCCCCCGACAAAAAAATCTGGATGTTCTACGTTCCGCTTGCTTCAGGGAATACGGGCTAATCATGATCTAATACACAGGCACTGCATGCTTGGATTGACATCAATTGGCTGTTTTTTTCTGTGCATGTGGCTGTGTGCATACCCATATAATTGTGAGTGCATTTGTGTGTGTATGTGTGTGTCTGTGTGTGAACTGTTTGTGAATGTGTATGCATGGGTGTGTTTGAATGTGTTTTCTCCAGAGTGCTTTTGCTCATGTAGGGGTGTGTGTGTGTATGTGTGTATTTGTGTGTGTGTCTGTGTGTGTGTGTGTGTGTGTGTGTGAGAGAGGCAGAGATTACAGTGCTCTTTAGTGAAACTTTGGAATGCTTCATACCGAGACAGCTGCAGACAGTCTAGACTGTCATTCTCGCGTCACGTTATCGCTTCGGGCCTAAAAGACAAATAAGGAGGAGCACCCAGATATGCGGCCTCATCTGATAAGGGAGGTGGTAAGAGGATCCATGACTTCTTCTTCAAACTAGCAAGAAATGGCAGCTCTGGTGTCTGATACAGCAAGTACTGTCAAAGAGTTCTCAGGTAGGCGATGACTAAAGAGCATGAGCTGTCCAGCTTCTATAGTGTACAAGTAACATGCGTTAACATATATGTTGGTGTCGTAGGAAGAAAGCTCAGAGAGGGTTTTCACACAAAGGCCTACATTCACTATTTTAAGCCTAAAATTAAACCCTTACGTTTGTGTTTTGATTTTTCTCATAAAAAAAGTGACCCTGTTGTGAAGCGCAAGCGGGAAATCTTCAAAAATGCGATAAAAAGAATTATTTTAATCAACCGGTGAAAGCTGTGAGAAGCTTTCCAAAGCAGCCAGAGTAGGAAATGCCAGTCCTAATGTCAGAGGGCTGCTCTGTCTTATTGTGGCAAATCAAAGCAGAATGTGTCATTAGCTAACCGAGGGCTAGTCTCTCCTCTTTTCAAAACAGCAGACAGAGGGCAGCCTCTGTCTCTGGCGCTCTACCCTTCAAAGGCCTCCATTATACTTCAATGCAGGGTAAACAGCAGCTCCCAAAAAATGATGGTCTCCAAAGTTTAAAGCAACATCGTTTATCACCCCTGCCAGCCACTGCAGGTGTGACCCCATTCCCACAACTTCATCGACAGCCTGGGCCCAGGGGAAAGTATGCCTGTGTGTATGTGCGTGCGTGTTTGTTCACGTGCATAACATTCAAACAGTACACCTATAACAGCAACAAAATACAGAAAAATGATACTTTGTCTCTGTATTTTTGCAAAACAAGCATGAACTCACTGACATTCTATTCTATAACACATCAACACAAATCTTTGTCAAATGCAAACATTAGCTAGTCGCACAATGCTTCTCCACTAATTTGTGCAGTAACACACTTTACTTAATCAATTTCAATGAAGGTAACATGATATAAAACATATGGGGAAGAAGGCATTGTATACAGGAGAAGATCTGCAGGATTTGATGGACTTTCATTGAAACTCACACTTTTCTGCACCTTGATTTGTGCATGTTTTCAAAGTGAGGACATGCTAAAAGAGTGTAGCACACTGCTGTAACCTTTTAACATATGATGGAGACATTTAGCTCACTTAATCAGTAAAACTACAGATGGCATCTGAATTATTTTTGTTGACCATATAATATTTTGTGGGTTTTGGATGCTCAACAACTATTAAATGTCAATGACGTTTGACGTTGGTTTGCAGTGATGGTTTGGCAGATATCTATGCCAAATTGAAATAGATTATTTGCCAGTGACCTCAGTTTCCACCGATTCCTACAGTATGTCTGTGCTTTTGCCTTTTTTGCTTGACGTTTTAATTTAGTGTTCCACAGTGCCGTGGGTGCATGTATTTTTTTTAAATTTTAGATTGCTAAAGTGAAAGCAAGAACTTTCACCCTGGCAGCATGAGCAAGAACTCAATGCATTTTACAGACCAGCATGTTTTTCAGCAGTATTTTTTACCTTTCATAAATGTGCTAAATAAAGGTTTAAATGACAGTCATGATCTTCAGTGAGTGCTTGTTATGTCAGTCTGACTGAGCTCCTCTGCTACCTTTCTTAGGATTCAGAGTTGGCCAAAATTCTTTAACACAAGGTTTGATGAAGGCCAGTGTACAGATGATTACTGTGACTGTGACAATTATCAGAAGGATGTGACACAGAGACACCTTAGTGTGTCTAGTGATACAGCAACTGAGAAGACTGACTTTGGATATATCCATGTAGTGTTGTTTTTAATGTGACATGCTTGTGTGTGTGTGTGTGTGTGTGTGTGTGTGTGTGTATTCAACAATTTATTGAAAGTCAACTAAGCATGCATGGTCTACTCTACAAACATCAACACCACATTCACACAGTTTTATGCATTCACACCTGGGACTAGCTCTGCACAGTCTTGTACTGTCAGGGACAGGCACAAGCAGCTCTACAGGAGCTGTTGGTCTGGAGCCACCTGGCTTTCACAGACATTGTTTTATTGGGTAGATATGATTCATGCATGTCTGCCATCATTTAGCCCCAAAAAAAAACTGTGATAACTTGGCTGTTACTTGTGTCTCTTATTTTGTAACTTGTAAGTTTACAGTATTCCTGATATTTATCTTTTTAAAGGAGCTATACAAAAAAAAAAGTGTTTCCATACTCTTCAAATACCAATTTACCAAGGCACTTACTTTCACTGACTCATACACAAGGATGGACCGGCTATCAAAACAACAAACGGAGAAGCTCAGAAACACACAAAGAGGGAGTGTGACTTCCTTCTCTCCTCAGGATGCCATTACTCCACTGTATCTTTACATAGCAAATATTCGTTTACTGCTAGATTATGTTCTGAATATTGTCTACAGCCTGTTAAACCAACTTAAACAATTTCTTGGCAGCTTTTTTCCCCAACCAGCAACAAATCTTAAACTCAACAACATTTGTCTCGGAAATGATTTTCTTAGGGGCAATTTTTCAGCAGCTGTTAATGGCAGTGTTATTCATTTACCTTCCATGCCCACATTTTCACAGATGGTTCAACGATTTAACCAATGACCCTTCAGTCACAGTGCCTCTTCTGTAACATCTAAAATGTGTCTGTGCGGAAGTGTGTGTGTGTGCGTGTGTGTGTGCGTGTGTGCGTGTGTGTGTGTGTTTGGTTGAGCCAGCTGACTACAGCTGCGTTCCCAAGTGTGCATGTGACTGTGTCTTTATCTGTGTATGTGTGCTTTATCAAATGCATGTCCTCGGTTCAGTTGAATTAACAGAGGCCATGTGAATGGATCCCATAAGGGTCAAGGTGATCGAGGCAGCTGAGCAGGTGGAAAATCAATGAGATTGGCTCACACAGAGCACACCGACCACTGGTCAAACAGCCACTATTGATTGACATGTTTACAGCGGAAGTGTGTTTAACAGTGGAGTTCATGTGTTGAACACACATTGGTTACTGATACAAACAGAAAAGTGGTGCCCCAAGTAAATAAAGATACTGCTAGGACAGTATACCTTTTCTTTTTTCTTTTGCAGATTTAAGTTCTGCAGATCAAATCAAATGATTTTTTAAGTTGCAAGTCAATAAAACCTGAAAACATTTGATGTTGATAATGAGGAATAATGTTAGTTATCTGAATGAAGAGGTTCCGCTATTCTGTCATTGCATTCATTCAATACATTCAGTATTAATACAGCGTCCATATGCCTTGTCATTTAGTCACCCAGTACTCACCATGGTTGCTGCTCTGATCTTTTCTAGAATTCACAAACCTTCAAGGAAAGAAAAGGCCAATGATGCAAAAATGGGGCCACTTTTCATCATTTTACTTTGCTTCTCAGATCAAAAATAAGCTGCACCAAAAACACCTAAACTCTCATTTATTCTTCATGCAGGCCCTGGGCATTGGCGTACTGACACAGAAAATAAGGTAGGATGGGAGAGAGAGGCTATGGAGGCGATTAAGTAAGGGGGAGAGACAGGGAGAGGAAGGGAGACAGACTAGGGAGTAGATTAAGTAGCCTTGAAAAGGCTGGCTTCCCCGCACACATATAACCCCCCTGTGAAAACACAAGCTAATTATTAAGAAAACAAAGGGGGAACCGCAGCGACGTGCCAACGCACACAGATCCCCGGCAGAGTAATTGTGCGTGAGCTATTTGGGCTGAAAACAGTGTGATTTGGTGCTCTTCCTCAGCACAGCCAAGCAGAATGAACAACATCTGTTCCCTGCAATGGGGTTTGAAAACAAGCACAAGGAATGATTCAAGGAACTTTTCCTCCGCTTTTTAAATTATTTTTTTTTTACTGTGATTCAATGACATCTGACAAAAGAAAATAGTTTTTGGATTTCTTTCATTCAGTCACTTTGAAACAAAAAAAGAGTTTAAGTATTTTGTAGGTTTTTGTATCCCTTTGCTACATGAGCATGCTAATGCTAATGTAACCAGAGGTCATTAGCAAAAACAGTCGTTCTGCTATAAAGGGATCCCATCATCAACATGAAGGGCCAAAGCTCATAAAAGCTTGGCTTCATAATAATGCTATCACTCCCAGTGAGGCTCAGAACTTGGACAGCGTTAGCAAAGGGTGGAAAAAAACCTCCGTGTTTTTGAATAGGCCCTGAATGTTTCTGTATTGCCTTCTTTCATGCATGATTAAGTTATACAATTTAAGAGGCTTTTTGCACGTCCCCTGTGCTTTTCAAATCTTTTCACAGTATCAAAATGATCTCTGTCCTACACAGCTGAGCATATTACTTCCCAATCTCACTCTGCATTTTAAGCGGTGAGGGAAGTGTCGCTGGGAATTTGATAATACTCAGCAGTGCAGTGGATGCCTTGGTGGAGAGCCATGTTTTGAATTGGCTCTGAAGCTGCAGCAGTAACCTCAGCAAGACGCCAAAGCATGGTTCCATTTGATTTCTGACAGAGTCAAAACAATTGATCTCAGCTCATGAGAAATGGTGGTAATAGCCGCTCAAAGAGTCATTGTTTTTATAATGTGACCGGGCATACTTCAGTTAGCATGCGGTGACCTGGGGGCGCAAAATTAGCTTTGGTAGTGTTTGTGCAGTGTCTGGTCTTTGTTGTTTTTACTGTACATCTCTTGTTTTTAATCGTTCATTGTGTCTTTCTCTGTGAGGCACTTTGTGGCTTTTAGCAAAGCTTGGCCACACTTTGCTAAAAGCACTGTTAAAGGAATTTTGACTTGACAGTGATTGATGATGTCAGAAGGTTTTAATACTGTATTGAGGGTTAGTCATCGGTGGGCGTTTTGGGGGAGGTTTCAAGTGACAATTGTCTTAGTGTGGCTGTCTCTCTCTCTCTCTCTCTCTCTCTCTCTCTCACACCAGTTAATTCCTCACTGTGTGCCCTAATGGAAACTATGCCAGACTGCTAAATTGTGTGTTTATGTGTGTGTGTGCATTGTACACCTGCGTGTGTTGGAAAGAGAGCCCCCTAGCACACTACTGCTGATGAAGAACTATGTTAACTTTGTGTTCTCAAAGACCTGCAATCACCAGACACACCACATTCCTCCTAAACATGCTCTGTTTGTTTAAATCATGTGCACGTGCCTACACACACACACACACACACACACACACACACACACACACACGCGCGCGCACACACACACACACGTGCATACACAAGCACGCAGACACACACACACTTTAATAACCATACACATTTTTCCATTTATACACACATACGTACACAGCCACAAACACTTTTAAACACATTCTGGCCCTGTATAACTCTGATTATATGAGCTATGGCAACAATTAGATATAATAGCCAAAGATAATAACATCTATTTTTATACTTACGGGAATGATTAAATGCCAGCAAAATATGCAGTGAATTATGTTTTAAGTAGCATGTGGTGGTTTGTTTGTGTGTTTTATTTGAGCATGTGTTTTCTTTTTATCGTCTCAAGTGTCAGTCAAAGACACAAAGTCTGCCACTTTCTCTCAGCTTTATGGACAAATAAAAGTCGTTTTAGACAAACTTTAGCTAATTATGTGTAGATCATAATGCCACCCAATTACAATGCAGAATGCATTGATGCTCTAAAACTTTATAGAGCAATTTTGTAACATTGTCAAGTCAATTCAGTTCCAAATTAATTTTTTGCACTTTTCATCAAACAGGCAAACAGATTAGCAATAAAATGCAATTCATGGAAAGCTAAATAAAACAAACCAAAGAACAGTCAATAGTAATTGCTTATTTTGAGAAAGTATTTATCTATAAAATGTACATAAATTGCTTTTTGATTCTGTGCCTTCCTAAAAGAAAGGATTAGACCAACATGTGCACGAACTGTGCACATGTTGAAGTTTAAATCTGCTCAACATAAAGGGAGAACTGCATATTTTGGTTTATTTTATTACTCAAATATTCAGAAAGGGGATTTGACTCAAATTAGAATCAATATAGAGAATTGGAACTGGAGTGAGAAAATCTGAAAGAAGAAGATCTAGACTGTATCTAATTCTACCAGATGGTCCATATTTTTATGTGCATGGTAGTTGGGAACAAGGCACTACTTACAGGAGGTGGACACTCAAAGTGTGTTAACCTAACCCCAACACACTTCAAGACCTCGCAGCAGAAGAGTGGGGTAATAAATTATGGATGAGGGTGTGCGACCACCCAAAGACAGGACAGGGGCCCCCTCACAGCTGCTTACCATGACACACACACACACACACACACACACACACACACACACACGAATATGCACCTGTGCTTATTGACATAGTACTAACATAAGAAATATCAAGTAATGTAGTAACATATTAGGTTATGTGGCAACATGCAATTATGTACTGTTTACCTGAAATAATACATTTCAGGTAAACAGTACATGTAAATAATTGTGTGATGCCTTTTTGCTCACCATCTTCCAACACTGACCAGCTGAAGAATCTGAAGAAAAGTGAGGTGAACCTTTTCTCACCAAGGACATTTTGACTTGTCATAGGAGGAAAATCACAGGTGTAATTGATTATCATTAATTAGTGTCCTGTTCCATTTTCAGTGTCTAAATAAAGCATGCCCATGAGCAGCATGGGCAGTATATGGCCATGGAACTAATAAACCTGTTGTTGCTATTAATTACACCTGTGCTTTACCTGCTATGACGTGTAACATTTCTGCTGTGAAATGGGCCCAATTGGGAATCTCTAGGAATTGCATGAATTTCTTTGTTCAAAGAAATTACAGGCTTTAGAAAATAGAGTTCTGTAAGCAACAAGCCACAAGTCTTTATTGACCTACTGAGTGGTATTGCATGAATGCATGCCTTGTCTAGCATGGCCCTAAGCTGGGCGTTTAATACCCAGCTCAAGCTATTTGTATTTCAGTTCAAACAATGTGTTAAGTGTAGGGCTACTTGTGTTTGGAAAAAAAAACAATATTATCCATACTTGTAAAAGTAGTACCCAGCTAACTCCGACAGCCTACTTATCACAGCAGAAACTCCAAAAGTGTGCTTGAATAGGCTTGTACACAGATGTGCTCATGCTCACATTTCACCCTGGCACACACAGTACAGAGGTACCAAGGTACTTTTCTGATCACTGAACCTGCTTTGGAAAAGATAGCTCCGCTGGCCCATGAAAAAAGGTTCATCTCTGTATTGTGGAATCCAATCGCTCCTCCAGTGATAGAATCCCCAGACAGTTCACCTGCTTCTATTCATGCCGGTAGGTTCTTGTAGGGATCATATCTGCTGGGAGAGAGACGGGGATTAACTTTTCCAAAAGAAAAGACAGGGACTGGAAGCTTAGATGACTCTTTTCTTGAAAACCAACTCGTTTTGGCTCCAGGCACCCTTCTCATCCTCTTATCCTCTTCTTCTCTATCGTTCCCATCTTCTGTCCTCAGGACTGCATTGAGGGAGAGTGGTAAAAAAAAAAACACAGGTGTAATTGGAGTGATTTTGTGTCTATGCAGGTGTGTCAGGGAGCACATGTTGCCTGTGTGTGGTGTATGTGTGCCACTTACACCACACGTACATACCACATTTACTTACTTATTGCAAGAGTTTAAATATATCTGTGCAGTTTTTTCAATTATGTTCACCTCAGAGTTTTGTGGGGAATTTATTAATAATTTTGTGAATTACAATTAAGCATGACTTGCATCTATGTCTGCTGTTTATGCTTGTTTTTACACTTGCATGTCTACTTCTCTACGTGTGTATATGTGTACAAGCACTTCTTGTGTGTCTGTGTTCCAGGTCTAAGGCTTCTTTTATCCTTTAAGAGCCTTGTGAGATAGGAGCTGTAATATATGCCAGTGCTGTATTCTGTGAAAGGTCACTGGGGAGGTGGAGGTGCAGGGGAGGGCAGGCCCGTTGTTCCCTCTGGGCCAGAATTCACTCTATAAAGCATGTCTACTCCTCTTTTACAAATCCACCAAGACTGTAGCGCCTCTACGCCTGAGGTGGCACACCAGGGGAAACGTGTCAGTGCTCTGCAGTGTTGTTGGAACTGGGTTACAAGGTGACGGATCAGAGCAATAGGTTCGTGCGCTGTGGGGTTTGTTTAGCTTTTGAGTTCACCCCTTTTCCCCCTCTGTGGGTTTCACTGTTGCTATCGTTTTGCAATATCAATGACTTCTGTGCAATTGTTCTTTATTGGCGGGGATGGTAGCCTTTGTGCTAAATATATATATATATATATATATATATATATATATATATGTGTATACAGTATATGTGTGCAAATATTCCTTTACCATTGCACTTACTGGAAAAGTCTCAGTCTCAATTTTAAAGTGTGAAGGTTTGTTACATTCTGCACACTCTTCGCCTTAGTTCCACAAAGCACACCAATAATTTAGTCTTCAGTTAATAAGGGTGGCCTTATACCTTTCAGTTCATGTAATGATTTTTTCGTACTGAATCAAATGTTTTATGGTCACGATTCATCTTGTAGCTGGTTGGCTTGGTGACTATAAAACTTTTGATTCAGCGCAAACATTTTGAAAGTGAAAAAAAGGCAATGGTACAAAACTGTAAACACAAACGATAGAGGGTAGACAACGATAGCTTGTGTATCATTTCCTTGTTATTTTATTTTAACATTACTGTTGTATTTGACTTCTGTAAGCTCCATTTATTTTATTTTAAGTTGTTTTGTAACAAATATTCAGTTTGAATTTTGTTTAAACAAAGTAACCTTTGTACCCCTGTCTTTACAGAAAAGTGTGTATTTTCAGCAGTAATTTTAGTTTCATTTTAGTTTAAGGAATTATAGGCCTAATTTATACTTTAATGCTAGTTTGCTAAAATACGTTCTCATGAAAAGTGTTGACTTGGTGAACAATATCGTTGTGTGTGGATGGGTTTGTTTGTGTGTGTGTCTGTATGTGTGAGAAAATGTGATTGTGTATGTGAATAAAGCTGTTTATGTATATATGTAAGTATATGAGCTATGAGCATGTATACTTTTTGTATTTTCCCACCCACTAAATGTAATTAATCTCAATACAATTACAAAGTTTAAAGCTTAGCGTAGCTTGACCCTTCTCTTTCACTCATCATATAGGAGAGAGTTTATTTTCTCTTTGCTGTGCGCCGATTAGTGCTCATTTATCCACGGTGAAAAGAGGTTGTGTGGCTGTGTTGAGGAGTGTAATATTTCGGCCTCTTTGACCTCTAACTGATTCCAGCAAAACACTAGTGGATCATGTGTACCGCTGGTCAAAATGGCAGGCGGAAAATGCATGTTACTAACATGAAAACATGGTTGACAACACCATATGCTTGTTTATGAATATGGGTTTGCATGCATTGAAATATGAATGTTTGAGTCTGAATGCGAGGATACATATTTATGTGTGCAGAGTACATGGGCTTATGGGTTGGCACATTGTGAGTGTTCTGTCACAACTTTGTAGAACTTCCAGATTTTTCTCCTCAAAGCTCATGTACAATATGTTTTGCATTACACAATTTGGTTTCAATGTTTTGACTTCCTTTTTCCTTAGGTTTCTTAAACTTAAGCTTTTTGCAGTAGAGAGTTAAACGTGCCTTCTGTGTTCTTAAAAGTTAATGTACAGGTTTACTGATGCACTACAATGTCACTTATATTTACTGTAAACAAACTGGATAATAGTGACTGTTACAGCCAATTAGTACCCTTGGTATAAATAGGAACCAATCTTTGGTTCCTCAGGTGCATCCCCGAAGCACATACAGTTTTGACCACACACAGCGACACACACACCCGGACACACGCACAGCAACACCACATAAGCATACATAAAAGCAGTAATTTGTCTGGACTATTAACTTATATCTCATAGAAATAAATAGAACTAATGGTGTTAATTGCAAATATGACTGACGTTCATTCATCATCATCAAACCCGTGGAAATGCACCTCAGGGGCTTGAAGCTTGGGCTTAGCCTCTACAGTGATCTAGAATTAGAAAATGTCACAATGAGTATGATGCAACTTGCTAGCATTTCACACTAAATAAGAGGTTAGAGCAGCTGCTAATAAAGCCAATGGTATATTCCTGAATAACTATACATTTTAACTAAATTAAAATTGTATTATTTGTGTCATAATCCAAGAATGAAACTTCACTCTAAGAAAAACAGTGTCAATCCAAAAACAAAGACCTTGCTTATTTACCATTATACAAAATTATATATATATATATATATACAATGATACAATATTTATGCAAGAAAGTCTGAAATCTGAAAAATCCTGCTTGTGTGTGTTGTGTGTGTAGGCACATGAGTATATCTTGGAAGTCTTTACCCATACTTACCACTTCTGACTGAAATCTATCTTCTACCCTCTCCTGCCTTTTCACAGGAAGCTGTCATCTGCCTCTTTGATGCTAACTAATTACTATGACCATAACCCTCCCAAATATCAATTGGGTTTTACCCCCGTAAGGTCTCCTTGTTCACCATGTCACTCGTTTCTTTCTTGGTAAACACAGGATACGTCACGGATAATATCATGTTACAGCAATTCTGCAATATTTAATATATTACTAAACAATCTTATGATGATAAATCAAGATATCAGTCTAACTATGAATACAAAATGCCCTTGAAAAGGTTAACTGCTTTCTTCCATCCCGTTAAAAATCTCTTTCTCTTTGACTTATGTTCAAGTTTCTCTCATTCATGTGTTGAGCGCCACCTCGAGGAGCCGTGAAGTAGCCACACTGAAAGCAGGGAAATCAATTTAGAGCGCCTTTTTTTTATTAAATAAAATATCAATATTTGGTGCCAGTGTATCATATCCCACAAAGATAAGATAAAATTTGATAAAATAAACCTTAATTGTCATTGCACAGAGACCCATACAATGGAATTGTGAGTGGCATAACTGAAGGTGCATTAAAGAAAATAAACAAGATAGACAAAAAAGAGCTAACATGCTAGCGCTAGCATGCTATGGTTAGCCACCTTGTCTCAGCTAGTGACGTAGAAAGCCGTGCAGATTTTTAACAGCTCACCTGGAGACTGAAGGCAGAGGACATTCAGAAACCCGTATCTCACTCAAAACATCATGGATAGTTTTTTTCAGTCACTTTACGAATTTGCATGCTAGTCCTAGCTATCTGTTTGGGTGTTTATCATTCCTTGAACAGCTCTGCAGCTCTCTTAAGTAGCTGCTTTTACACCTTTTGGCCAGAATTTTGTTCCAAGTAGGACTGATTTCTGTTCTATGATATTCGATCGATATGGCCCAAGAAATGTGTACAGAATCATAAATGCAAGGAGTTGATGTTACTAGTAAACAAGAGTGGGCATGTACATACACAGTAAGTACCTGGCATGGAAGTTTAAGACAAGGGATGTTTTGAGGTAGCCATAATAACTAGAGGAGAAGAAGCCATTTTCATACTGTTTGTCTGTGTTAAACTCTAATCAGGCAGTGTTTGATGGTGTGCACACACATCATTATTATGCATATGTATGAGTTTAGTCGTTAAATATTCATCAGAGAGCGTCATTGTTTTTGGAGGACTACATATGGGGTAATTAGAGCAATAGTTTATATCTACATAACAACTGCCTTCTGGTGCAAAGGGACTTGGCTTTAATGTCAAACAGGCAGCGACAGAAACGTGTGTGTGTGTGTGTGTGTGTGTGTGTGAGTGAAGGTGGGGGTGCCATGTTAAATGTGAAACAGACAGTGGCAATGTCTCAGTGGCACAGAGGGAAAGGCGTGACCATCTAAACTGCCCCCTGGAGAACCAGAGAATTCATCCTTAGCCACAGCTCTCTCTCTCTCTCTCTCTCTCTCTCTCTCTCTCTCTCTCTCTCTCTCTCTCTCTCTATGTGAATACAGCTTCCGGAGATATGAAAGGTCAGGGGATACGGTGAAACATTAGGGTTAGCATGATACCAGTTGGACTCTTAACACTAAGTACCTAATTATTGGATTTCCTTTCGATAATCACAAGGTTATGATCATGGTTCTTTTTCAAGTAAATTGCATTTTCAATGTTCAAACATAGTCATCAATATGAAAAACAAAATGTATTTAATTATTACTATAATTTGGCATACAGGGAGTTAGTTTGGTGGAGGAAATGCAGAAGAGAAATGACATGTTTATAATGCTCTGTCCTTTTCTCAGCAGCATGTTAATAAAACAAGCATAAAAAGAAACCATCATAAACTGAGTGCTTTGAAATCAAGATTTTAAATATGTCCATGTCTCCACAAACATATGTGAGATACCACTGGGTTGTTTTAATGTTGAAGATTTCCTTAAGATTTCAGTCTTGCTTGAATTAGAATTTCTATTTGAGTGAAAACAAATGGAATTGTCCTAAGAATTAAGCCGTCTGGAGAAAAGAAATATAGTTAATCTCATTCTATTTCTTTGGTTTGGACTGGAGTCTTGTTGTTGATACATTAGCCTAAATGTTTTAGAATTGTGTGCATAGATTCATCTACTGTAGTAGACTGAATCACTGTGACATCACGCTAGCATCAAAGTATCTTCCAGGTAGACAGATGGCAGTTGATTTGAATTGCGGAGATATGTGAAATCAAAAGTTGAAGAGGGCATTGCTATTTGATGAGTTTTTGGTTGCCCAAGGTCTGTCTGTCCTGTCCGCAAACCCCCCAAAAAACCTTACCCTTCACCCAGCCAGCGGCAGAATTGAGGTGGCTGATGAAGTGATGTTTGTGTCTGTGGATGTGAAGGTCAGCTCTCCCTGCTGTGTGTTGTCATTCGGTTGGTCTACCACAGTGTGTCAGGGACAAAAGTGTGGCTTAGAGCTTGGTCTGTGTGTGTTGAATGAGTAGGTTACACATGGATATGCTTATTTATGTGTATATATATAACATTTGTTTATGAATATACTATGTTTATGAGAGCTAGTTTTTATTTCAAACACATGCTTGTATATTGGTTTTGTATGTTTTCGCTATGTATGCATTCAAAGGTATGCAATTCCTTTACGATTTAGAATAGTGTACAGGTAATAGTGTACTGGTGTTACAACACACAACATGGTGATACATGTTGTGTGGAGTGTGTGTTAAAGACTGTACTGTATGTGTTTGTGTTTCCTATGAATGCATTGACATTTACCTTTGCGATCACATCATCAAACACTTCCCAAGGATTTTTCATCAGTTCCTACTGCACTCCATGAAACAAAGTACAAAACTACCTTCCTTAGCCCAGGAAAATCCCACCACAGTAACAGTGTTATTCACTGGAATTCCAAAAATGGATATGCTACACAATAGGAAAAGGGGGTGTTCATCTTTGCATGATTATTATTTGGCGCATACTTTGTTTATAGGCAGCAACTTGACCACTACAAAATTAGATTAAAACTGGGAAAGTGAGCGTGAGAGAGAGAAGTGGGAGAATTGTTTCAGCAATAAATCAGAGCCAAAGTGGAGTTTCCATTTCCATGTGGTCTTTGGGTTGAATGCATGCAGTTCATCTATTTTATGATGTTATAACATTCTCTTTCTTAGTCTTTCACACATCTGCTGCTCTGTACACCTTATGCTCTTTTTGTTCTCTCCATTATTTAATTTGCTTTCTGCCGTCTTTTCTACTACTTCTACTAGTATTACCGTGCTGGCTTTCTTATACTGCTAAACAAAATATAGCAATGGCTTTGTCTTTGATATTACAATGGAATCAAATCACTGGGTATAACGTAAAATTATATCTCTTTAGGATCCTAGTTTTGGTTTAGTCTTACTCACATCTCCTGTATGCTACTTCTTGCAACAAAAAAACTGTGTACACTACCTGCAGATGGACAGAGTTAATGTGTCCAAGAAAAAGACCCAGATATTTTGCTCAGGAGTAGATGCAGACCAAATCAAAGTGCTGTGTTTGCTGGGTGTGAAAGTAGGAAGTTTCTTGCCAACATTTGAACCACACAACTTCATAACTCTATAATATGTTGTTACTGTGTATCTAAGATATTTTTCTGATGTTTTGCTGCCCCAATTGATCAAAATAATAAATAACTCAGTTGTAAGCATAATCTGAAGCTAATTTGGTAATTTTAGTGTGATTACTGTAATTTAATAATAAAGCAGTTGGGGGTTCAGTGCCTTGCTTAAGAGCACATTGCCAGTGTCCAGGAGGTGAACTGGCCCCTCTCCAGCTACCAGTCCACAACCATACTTTTGTCCATATGGAGACTTGAACTCCCTGCAAACTGCCTCAGTCTGGGACTATCCGTGGGACTGGTGGAATGAATGAGTTACACTCATCTCAATTGAGACTGGCAGAAATTACAGCTAGTTCAGGATTAATTGGGATTATAATGTGTTTCTGTTTTTTTTTTGTTTTTTTACACTGTTTATTCCTTCTTTGCTACTAAGTATGAGTTATAATGTAAAGTTACAATTGTGAGAAGGGTTTGTAATTGTTCTTCAAAGCTGCTCTTTTCCACTGTTTCTCTCTCCATTTGTCTGATTCTACCAGGGAAGTAGCAGGTGAGGAGAAGCTTCCTCTCAAAAAAACACCAGGCAGACCTGCCTTGCCCCGAGTTAGACCAGAGCGAGCCCACGGCCAGATGCACACATAGAGGAAAAAGGGGAGTCATACTTGGCCTGGAAATGGAGGTGAGACGCAAGACAGAGAAAGTTAATGTGTGAAAAAACAGGAGAGCGGTTGCGGTACCTGTGGTCTTGAAAGCTAAAGTGTGTATTAGGTTTTTCTTTAATTTTTTTGGAATTAACAAACTTTAAATAATACCCTTAAAACGTACTGGTGTGAAAAACCCTTCATTGGCAAAACTGAAATACAGGCTCACATTGTCTTATGAGAGATTTATCTCAGTAGGAGCAAGAGAGATATGGGGCCCTATCTTGCGACTAACGAATCCTACTATGGCCACGCCAAGACCCGCCCTATGAAGCAGCTCTTGGTTGGGGTTAGGCATTTCCCTTTGAGTGGTTAAGGTTAGGATAGGTTGAATGGTCAGGGGATAGGACCTTAACAAATGGGATTACGTTAAGCATGGACGCCTGGCCAATAATAGTGATTGAAGGGCGGGTCTTGGTGTGGCCATAGTAGTATTCGTAATTTTGACCCTTTTTTCCGCTGTCAAACTAGCAAAAGTGGATTTGGACTCGCCCTAAACGCACCATCCGCTTCACACGGTGCACTTAGATCGTTTAAAAAGGGCTTGTATTGTTTAATGGGAAGTACAGTGAACTTGATGGCAATAACAAACAGTTAAAAGATTAAATATGCCACTTTCTCAACTCCGACGGAGATGCAAGCTATATGTGTGATAGTATAAGTAAAATACGTACTGTATATTCATACCTCCTATACATTTTCCTTTCTGAAACATAGCATACCATTAAAAATTCTGGAAATTGCACAACTACAGGAACCCTAATTTCAATCAGGTCATACGGGTGAATGTGGGTGGTGTTTAAAAGAATAACTTTATTTATATAGCACCTTTCAAAACAGTAAAAACAAAAGTCTATAAAATCCAGAACATAAACTGACCAAACGACCACTGTGGCGATTTTGTGCTTGCATAAATGTAAACACAAAAATGTTTGTGTCCACTGACACACACACACACACACACACACACACACTTTTATATGTAAATCTATGCACTGCAAACACACATACACGCACAGTTGCTCACACCCTCATGCATACATGTGCATGAACATACAACAAGCATGTATACACACAAAACGACACATGAACAGTGTACATTACCACAGCTCTGCACAAACAAACAATGTGTATACTGACCCACACATTCTTCACTACATCTGTGCGGACATACACTTTGGGAATATTTTTTTTTTTGCAGCAGCAGCAGCAGTGGTAAAATGAGTGTGGTAATGCAGTGCTCTCTCTCTGGGAGTTTAAAGGCCACCAGGGACCTCAGTGTGGCTAAATGGCTGCTAGTAACAACTACCACACTGTCAGCATGCAAACCTTAGGGATCTCATTATTTATAATAACACTGCATTGTAAATATTTGAGTTATAAATAGTGATTTAGTTCTTGTTTAGTTTCTCCACCCTGGTACTGACAATACAATTCGATAAAACAATCAGCTCTGCAGCTTTTTAAGGAAGCAACATTTTAACGTTTTTTTTCTTCTCAGTATTACATCATTATCAAGAGAGATTTCAAATAATCTAACTAAGAAATGTTAAGAACAAAAATGCACCGTTAAACTGTAAAGAAATTAACCAATAAAGATGCAATTTTTTGTATCTCTATGGCAATTTTGACATTTCAATTTGGACTGAGAGGTAGCTCTAAAATAGGATGTGGAGTCACTTAAATCAGAGATTTAAGATTTGACAAGCATTTGAGTGTTTGGCGTAACTATTGAAGATGCTTTTTTTTTATCTCTAAGACATTACTGTTCTTTTTTGGTATATTCTTCTTTTTCTTGTGAATGATGGGCAAAACATAAATTAAGCTAGTTTGGGATCCAAATTATTAATGATCAATGTCAGATTTTGGCCTCAGTTAACGAAAAGTAAGATCCACCATTCAACTAGTACACTACAGAAAGAAGACACACTCACTCACACACACTCAAACACACACACACACACACACACACACACACACACACACACACACACACACACACACACACACACACACACACACACACACACATACACACACGATACAACGTTGGATACTGTATGAAGTTTCACATTGGTGAACTGCACCATAAATTTTACTGACCGCTTTCCTCTTCATCCTGAAACACTGTTTTGACTTTGACAAACAATGGGTGACATTCAAACCCTACTTTAGTCACATAAAACCAAAGAGCTGGTTTCGCGGCATTGCTTTTCTCTCTGTTTGGGTTCCAAGGCTGACCAGAGTTCTGGGTCTGATTTCAATCAACAGATACTATTGCAGTGGCCAGGGCTTTCAGTTTCAAAGGAAAAAAAAGTTAAACACTGTAGAAAAAAATTGCAACACGTAATCAGATATGCCATATGACATTTTCTTCCCCCAAACTCAAAGTGCACTCGCTCTCGCTCGCTCACACACACAGACACTCTCCCATGCATGGATGCAGACACAAAGTATGCTCCAGTAGTCTCGCATAAAGTACACACAGACAGACACATAACTGCATACACTGTCTGCCTGCCTACCAGAAAGTCAGAGCCTTTTTCCGCAGACAATCCTTCACTGTTTCCTCCAGTCTCCTAATTGGCTTTACCCAGACCCAGCCCACAAACCTGAGTCAGAAACAATTAAAAACTTCATCTATATTCCTGCATTAAGCTCATGGGCTCCCACGGCGTGCAACTACACCCATCAGGCCTCATCATCTGTGTGTGATTTAAACTCCAGGCCATTTTACATATTTATTTGAATGTGGCCCGACTTGAAGGCTATGTGGACTGTAGAGCGAAAAATGCTTTTTGATCACACAAATAATCTGAAACTCGTCCAGCGTTGCTTTTAAATAAATATCTGATTCAGAAAATATTAGCTTTCTGAGCAGCCTGTTTATTGTTTGACTTTTCTGAGGCTTAAATCAACTAGGTAAACACTTTTGCTTTTACATCGGCAGTGATTCAAAAGCCTGGGATTTCAAAAGGGGGCCTGACAGAGGTAATAACCACATTTGACAAATAAACAATCCCCCCGTCTCCAACCCACTAAATTGCTCCAACCCTGCGACTGGAATTACCTTTTGCCCTAACAGCCATTTTTAGAATGTACCCAAAATGTATAGATGACCACATACCCAGCAAAGAAATATGTGAATGTAGCAAATCTCCTTTTTACCCATGTAATCAAATCCAGCATAGATTTTTATCAGAGTCCATGTGGTTTTATTTGTAATTTGGGCAGTGGACCAATTTAATGACAGGAGTGGATCTAAAATAGGATGTGGCATTGTTTGAATCAAAGATTTAAGATTAAGCTGTCAGCATTGCAGTAGCGATGGCAATCAGATTCTCTGGTGTGTTATCTGGATCCAGTGTTGTCACTTTGTAAAATGCAACTTGATGCATAGGCAGATTAAAGTGCTCAAGCAGTTAGAAAACACAGAAGTGATACCTGATCTTACAGCAGTTCAAAATGTTGATCATTGTTTTAGAAGAGGACGTTCACTTGTGTAAATTACTTGTATTGAACTACTTTTACTGCATTTTTTAGGCCTACTTCTAAGTTTGAATATGTAACTTAGTGTTATTTCAAAAACACTTTATGAAAAAATAAAATAAACTAACAATACAGTCATGTTAATTGTTCTTTAAAAAGGCTTAAAACCACAGACAGCTAAAATAAAAGTTTGGTGTGTGTGTGTGTGTGTGTGTGTGTGTGCATGTGCGTGTGTGCGCGCGTGCGTGTGTGCGTGTATAATATATGAGGTGTTTGTGGAGATGAGCCTTGCGTGCCAGGGGCCACAGCAGGTGCAGTACGTCTCTGGAGTGCCGTGTCCTACTATGGGGTGGGTGGTATCCTTCCTTCATCATCTCAGCTTTCTCCACCTCTTCTCTCTGTCGATATAAATAAAAACAGACAACTCACCACAAAGTACAACTAGTCCTCTGGAGCAAAGGAGACACATTTTTGTTGACAGTGAGTGGCTTATGTGGTGTTGGTTTGAGATTCTCTGTGGTTATCTAAGGACACTTGAACACATTAAGTGAGAGTCATTTTGATTACTGGATGGTGTTTGTTATGAGGGAAATTACTTTCTGAACATAATTTAACGTACATGTTGCTTTCATATTAGGAATATTTTTTTCACTTTCTTGCAAAATTCCATGATTTAAACAATTTAATTCTCATTGATTTTGTTGTAAACACCTGGAAAATATTCTTTCCCCTTACCAAGTCCATCGGGTTTCATATTTATGTCCCATTACCTCAAGCTATTTGACGTAACTATACCAAAAAACAAAGTAGGTTGTTTGTTAGAGCATTTCCTTTTAGGTAGTAGAGTCAAGGTTAGACAGCTAAAATACTAGGTACAGATTTGGGAATGACTTTTGGTGTCTTGCATTTGTTTCAAATGCCTGTTAAGCCATTATTTGCACTTTTGTTCTCTCAGCATCCTTGATGGTGCCAGATGTGGTTGCTAGAAAAGATGTAAGAATGATCCTAGTGTTCTTTTGAATGACTACAACTAACTAGGAAGAGGAAGCATTCTCTCTTACTAAACCTTAGATCACTCATTTCAATTGGCTGCATTGAGTAATACAATTTCCTGGGCACATAGAAATTATTTCTTTGAAGACATGATGTAATATTTTACTCTGCTCCACTCTACCCAAACCCAGCATCTCCACTTAGCCTTTGGGAGTTCTGTTATGAACTGTCGGAGACTAGCAAAATCCCCTTCCTCCAGTCCTCTATCCCACATACAGTATCTCCCGCCATCTCCAGTCCTCCTGTCCACTCCTCTTCCATTCCATCGCCCCTCCTCCCTCTCCTCTAGCAATGGATTACATGTCTCCACTCAGCCTTTCCTGTCCTCAGTGAATCATGGGGCCGAAGCCAAGGGTGGACCTCAGGGGTGGGTGGGAACTTCAGCAAACCAAGGGGAAACTCCACATATTGGGTTACTGTGTTCTTAGCTTCAGATATGATGTAGTGAGTGTGAGTATGTGTGCATAGTGGGGCCTTTCATTGTCCTACACATCCATCGTGGGGTAAGGTCGATGTGGAAATATGGGATGAATCTGTGGCGAGAGAGTGATGCTGGAAGAACTCAAGACGGAGATACTATGACACTATATATCTTTAATGTGAAGTGCTTATGTAGTACATTTGTGTGCACTGTAAAGAATGAAAACTCATTTTGCACAATGCAAGTATCACTTTTACTAAGGTTTCAAAATCCATCATTAACTATTGCGTGTGTCTTTTGAACTCTAAAAGTAAGTGCTCTGATGTTTATTTGCAGCTGAAAATGTAACATGATTGGAATTAGCGCTCACTAGTTAAAGCATATAATTGTTTTAACTGTGATGCCTTCTAAGAATATATATTATATTGATACAAAGATAAATATTACAAACTAGCACATGATAAACAATGAAATCTTATTGAAACACAGCAGAGGAAAAGGGTGAATATTGTATGAGCATTCATAATATGAAATGAATACCGGTTGGCTTGATATCTACTGTAGCTTGACTGCAATATAATTAACATCAAAGCTCTTTTTCGTGTCAGATGCTAATTATTAGCTTTGTCTGTGTGCTGTTAGTTATGTCTGCAGCGGCCGTCTGTGATTGTCCAGGACAGCAGGACTTTGTTCGCTTTGTTCCATTTTTGGCTGAGATTTCTGCACATGTCAAGCCCGAAGCGCTAGATGCAGCAATAAATTTGTTGGGCAGCGATAAAAATACCATTACAGTGGAGTGAGGACAGCGCTGAAAGCTAGCATAGCTGTAGTTCATTGACTAACATCTAAACTCCCCCTTTTCATCCCTGTAAATCAGACTAGTCAGGGGCTTAAGTGCCTAACAGCCAAGGGACACACCAGTCAGACGTTGTTGAGAATGTGTGTGTGGGAGGGGGTACACAAAGTGAGTAGACAGAGTTGTTGCACAAAATAACCACACTAAGCCTGCGCTCAGGTATATGGCCAAACATTAAAACTTTCAACTAGTATTCCATAGGAATACTAAGCCATTTTTGCTTGAATTTTGTTAACAAAGTGATGACATCCTATAACATTTGAGAGTGGAGGCCTAGTTTGACATCCAATATGCATATGTTAACTTTCATTATTTTTCCAAGTAACGGCAAGTAATATCTTAAATTGTTTTTAAATTAATAATTGTGTGAATATGTATCTGTATGATAATGTTTGTATGGGAAATTTTATGTGACCATGCCCCTGGTACTAAAGTAAGGGTTAATCTATGTGCAGGTGGCCTGATGCATAGAGAGCATTTGGCCAAACAATGACATGTTTAATCTCAACAGCTGCCAGGGTTACATTAACACTGAATAAAATTAAATTTGATTGTTGCCCCACTTCCTGTTGTGAAAGCAGGAAATCGGAAAGCAGTTTTATGTCCAACTAAAGCATCTACTAAATGCAGATTTACAGTTTGTGTTATCCCAGCGTGCTTACAGCTGCCTGTATGTGACCAAACGACAGACATAAAAAGCATGCCTCCCTTGCATAAAGTAATGAGTTTGTTTGTGTACAGTATAATATTTAAATGCAGTCTTTAAGAGGCAGTGACAACATTCTAAAAATCCCTCTCAAAGTCTAATAAAGTGGTCCATCTGCCCTTTGCTTCTAATTTTCAGTTGTAAGCAAGGGCCGTTTGGCACATGTGTAAATGTAGTGCCAAGGAGTGCTGTACAGCTGCCATTGTGACATTGCAAATAAATAAATAAATAAATACATAAATAAATGTAATCCTCATTAAAACACGGCAACCTCTGGATATATTAAAGCTGCATGAAGTCATCCAGAAATGGTGTTAGTAAAATAATAATACAACTTTTTTAACAGTTTTATTACAGTTTTATTATGGTCTTTCTACGTCAGACACTGACCCACTCCATAACATAGTGTCTATTTTAACGTAGCCATTTTGGCAGGTCTACAGCTCACATTCATAAATAGCAGAGGAGTTTCTTTCTGTCAGCTTGCTATATATTTCAAGATAAAAGAAAGCCAAAATAATGACTTTACCATCATTGTTAATGTGCTGCAGACTACGTGCTGGGTCAAAGTGACTCAGACATCAGCTAACTTAAGCTTGAGAGTTAATACGTTGGACTCCAATCCACGCTTTTCATAAGAATAATGATTTCTTATTTATTTTCTCTTCAGACAGTGAGAGGACACACTAATGTCCTTTTCAGTTTTAGGAATGCATTGTGTTGTGTTAAGGTCACCAAACATTGCCAAATAGAGATGCATCAATTATTTTCATATCATTAGTCACTATTATTCTTTAAATATGAATGATAAAAATGTGTTATTGTGGGTATAATAACTGTCTCCATTACATTTCTTTGAATACTAACATTTACACTTCTTTTGTAACCCAAGTCCAGCTCTTGTTAATTACAGCAGCAGACATGCTAACTCCATGGCTTACAACTGCAGGACAACAAGTTCAGCAGCTAACATGCTCAGTTTTAGTTAGCTGCCTGTGTGAAGAGGCATGCTTGATTCCACAACAGTGTGCTTTGGACTCACCCACCTCTATAAAGGTTGTCTGTCCTCCTGCATGAAATTAATGAAACTCACCACGTTCTTTTCCCAACTTCAAATGGACAGAAACCGTCTGAAGTGCCAAAATCTTTGTATCAGAAAGTCCATAATGAGCTCAGAGTTGCCGTTTTCACCTGACTCCCCACTATTTATTACCTGTGGAAAATGTGAAATAATTAGCTCACTTTCATAGTCTTTTCATCAGAGCGGTACGAGAGGTTGCCTCACCTGATTGTGCCCTGCAGCCAGAGTAAACCACCACTCTTTAAAGATGATAGAGTCTGCTAAAGGACATACTGTATGAGAAGTCTCATTACATAATACAGTACATGCTGCAACACTTGTGGTTTAACTTTTACCAGTGCATATATCATATTGCAAGAGAGGAGTTGATGATGCGTAACAATTATGATAAAGCAATACTTTGGTACAATGCTGCTCTCCAATATAAACAATATGTCTGAGTATGAATTCAAATAACATTTTACAGAATACATGTTACAGACTAAAACCACAAGTGAACAGGCTTCACTTATTGAATAAATACATTATAATTGTTAATCCTTTTATCTCAATTTATTACCCTTGATGTTTATTGTCCTGTGAGGCAACAGTGGAACTATTTTACAAGGTTATCAGTGAATTTAGTTAGACAAAGCCACACAGTTTATAAAGGATTGAAATCTTGATATTTTTATGAGCATTTGAAATCAGCATAATCTGACTTTTCTGAACATAAGGTAATACAATATTTTGAAGAAATATTATTATTGTTAATCATTTTCTTTATCCCTTTTGCCTGTATAGCTATATTTAAGCTGGAAAGCAGTACTGGAGGCAGAAAACAAGAAACACAAATGGAGGCCCTTATGTAGCACAAAGTGTACATAAAAACATTTAAGAGATAATCAGACTAAAACCAAAAGCTTTTTCAGTAACTTTAGAAGGCTGTAAAGTGGACGTTAATGAATTGTGTTTTCCAACTTTACTTTCTTTTGCAACGGCATGCAGCACCTTTACGAGGCAAACACTCACTTTCTCCCCTTCATTCCCCAGATTAACTGGGCTGCATGTTTCAAAGTCTTGGCTTGATGTCAATGAGACTGTAAACTAAATGAAATCAACTAAATTGAGTTGGATTTCAACATCTGCCCTCTACAAAATAAACAAATAAAAACTCTGTTGGAGCAAATTTGCATTTCTACTAATTGTTCCGCGCACTCTTGCAGATTAAAAGTGCGTATGCTGCAAATATACTCAAAGCATTTGACAAAATGCATTATTTTAGGCAGCTAAGATTCTTATTAACATTGACCTACATTGTGTGCAATAATTGGATTTTTGTTTTCAGTACTAAAATACTGGACTGCTTGTTTACTGTAAAAACATAAGCAATATTTTAATGAATGTTTTTAAAGTAAAACTACAAATAAGAAACATATATCCAACACCATGGGTTTCATGTAACATCCACAAAATACTGTGCATCAACAGACCAACGAGTGAGCGAGTTCATCAGCCCAGTTTAGGTTTGGTATTCCCCTTTGACCGCCATGGCGTTCAAACTGTTGTTTTGTGAAGAATGGGCAGTGTGTGATGCCCTGATGTTTCCTATGTGCCGCTACTGGTTAAACAGACAGCTGTGTAACTGTAGTTAATGAGGTGATGACAGAAGAAACCCTTTATATCCCTCTCTCCCTTGCTTTTCACCACTGACATATTAGATCCTCCTTTGCTTTCCTCCTCCACTTTCTGTAGTTGATGATCTTGCTGTCATGCTTGACCTTTAATACCTTTTCTCCTTTGCTCTTATTGTCTTTACACACTAGAAGCAACTCGGGGTTAATGTGTTTGTTGGTGAAGTAAGGTCTATGTAGTTGTCCAGTACACCTACAAACTTTAGACCTAGAAAAGTATGTGTTACAATGGTATGCAATAAAGAGCTTACTAATGACACAAACAGTCAATGCATACATTCTGAGCTTTGTTATCCCTGGAGTCTAATGGACCTTTTTCCCAGCTGACATTTTTGGCTTGGCATAGTAAAAAAAAAGCACAGCTGAAATTGATAACCTTAACGATGGCTCAATTCCATCAAGTTTCCCAGTAAGCTATTTCAGTGAGTCAGCATGCCCAATACCAGTGCCTCTCCTATGCAGGAGAGGCATGCAGCCATCGTTAAGGTTATCAGTTTCAGCTGTACTTCTTTACTCCATACTTCATACTATGACAAGTCAAAAATAGGCTCGTTCGAGATGAACTGCGCCTCAACTGTAAAGTGGACGAGAGCAGGCGGCAGCAGCAGGGGTTGGTGACAAAAAGCTGAGGTAAAGTCGGACAGTTTCCAGCCAATTTCAGCCGCCTTCAGACTGGACAGGAAGTGACAAAAACACTGTGGTGCAATTCCGATTTATTAAAATGTTATCAGACCCACATATCTGCTTGACCCCCATATCAGCTTGTCTCTAGTTGTTTTAATTATGACAGAGTAACTCTCAAAATGCTCTACATGCAATCTGTTGCTGATGTCAATTAACAACAGACTGTAGATGGTCCGTGATCTGAACAGATTTAGTCTCTCTGACTTCTAAACATAACTATCGGCCACACAACATGTGTTCTGTACAGAATAAGCCTTTAAATCAGACAAATAGCAATTAAAATCCCTTTGATTCAAAATCAATAAAAGGTTTATACAAGTCGTTATCATGTTGGGTCGATTGTGAACCAATCAGCTGTTAAATCAGCTGAGAGGCCTGGGTCTTGCAGTCGGTGAAAAGCAACTGCGCTGCCTGCGTCTCAGAACTGCGGCAGCCTTGCTCTCGTGAGATTATCGTTGCCTACGCATGCATGACATCAGAGCAAGTTGGGATCAAGTCGGACACAAATCTAACCGCCATGCAACGGGCGGTGATCGCCGGTGATTGATTCTGCGCAGACCTGGCTCATCTCGAACGAGCCTAATGTCTGCTGTGAAAAAGATCTATACATAAAATGTATGGATAACACTGGATGGCTATGAATGGCTGGATTAAACTCTAGAATTGCCACTCCTTACTACTTGTTGCATGTTATATTGGAGAGCCATGTATGGATGGTTATTCCAAAGTAGCATTTTGGATATGTCCAAATAGATGCAACAGGTACCTTTCTGTATTCCTTATGAAGAAACCTGTGAGAATATTGCTATTTCTTCTTTTGTTTGGCTCCTGCAAAGACTTTTGGATATGGTTAAAATGCTTTGCCTTTTCTCATCAACCCACTCTTTACTGGCCAAAAGTGTACTTAAGACCTTCTAGCTTTAATTTAGAGAGGACGAATGTTTCCAATGTTCTGCTGTGAGTGTGAATACTGTTTGATTGAAACAAGGTGGCATGCACTTGATTTAACCCCCTAAAAGGAGTGTCAGTTCAAATTCTCCCCTAATCAGAGTCTGGCCTGTCACAATGGCCTCCAAAGCCAGAACAGCCTGAAAAATATGTGCCTTGAGTGGTCTAATGACATTTTACACGTAATAAACTTACTCTTGGACACCATTTACCACTACAGGGAGCCGGTCTGAGAATTTGACACGACTTTTACAAGGCCCACAGTAGGTGCCTTTCTCTAAACTGCTTTTGCCTGTGGTGAAAATTATACTGAAGTTGGTGATTGAACCTTTTGTGCATGGAAATTTTCAATGCATGTGCGGCTGGTGGGTGTAGTACTGATGAAGAAATAGGATGTTAATACAGTACTGTATGCTGTTTTATGAATTGCAGACCCACTGTGAGCACTTTTAGCTCTCCTTACACTGTTCATGTTAAACATTGTAGCTGATAATCTGTGGAGAGATACACAGCAAGTATATATTTTTATTTGTAGACAATATCTTTTTATTGTTTCCTCCACCAAGAAGGTTATGTTTTCAGCTCATTTGGTTTGGCTGTTAGTTGTTGGTTTTGGCCCCGATTGTCATGAAACCTGCTGCAAGGGTGTAGCATGTGCCTTGAAAGAACCCATTCAAATTTGGATGGATACACACATTCTTTTTCAAGGGCATTAGTAACCAGTGGTAGGCCGTGACTTTTCCACTTGGTAAGGCTACAGCTTTAAAGGTAGCTCAGTGTATTTTGGCCGATTCTGTTATGTTTGCAGATGCGACCCAGGATGCCACAGACTGACACTCAGTGGCAACATTTAGATGGTGTGGTTCAGTTTGCGCAATTGACTATCACGTTATATTTATATTATTTATATATTATATTATTTGTATTACCTTATACAGCGTGACCTTCAAATTGTGCATTTTGCAGTAAGTTTAGTAGTGGTCACAACATAATTTTAAAAGTGGTCCTGACTGCTGTTTCTAATAGTTTTGGACACATAACGAGACATTTATATTGGTTCCAGTTGCAGATTTTCATATCATTGAAGACTGGACTATTGGCCTTGGCGGAACGGTAGCCTCATTTTGCGCTTTATTCTGGTAATACGGGAGGGTTTTTACATAGAAATGTTGTCTATTGCAGCTGTAATTGTAACTGTAATAGTGATCCTCATAACGAAGAGCATGCAAACTGCAAAGAGAGGAAGAGTGAAAGTGATCGAGTACACAGGAAAATTGACCCCCCAAAAAGCTGCCATTGTCGATGATGGATTCCTCCCTAATCGAAACAGTTTGCCCAGTCGCCCAGCTGGGCTTCATGTGCTTTTGATTACTCTCCGCCATTTAGTTCCACAAAATTACATGCTGCCTAATGGCCTTTTAATGGTTATAGGTTTCTCTGCTCTTTAATGAGCCTGCACCAGTTGGTTGCAAATGCCCTATGGACATTTGGCAACTGTCCAGTGTGGTTAAGTATATTTCCCTCCAGTTTACAACTTTGTTGTGTGAAATCACAAACAAGGAGGTTGGGTGTGAGATGTGGAAATGTGGCTTTTGCTTCTCCTGTTGGCTTGTTTTGTCTTACTGTGGAGGCAAGCCACACAGCTCCATAATTGTGCTATTAGGCGTTTGATTGTTAGCACTCTCATGCTCCCTGTGATTTTTCTGAGGTGATAATGTGGCAACTATTCTGTCTTTACACACATGTGCAGCACACACATTCCTTGGTGGTAAACAACACACAGTAAGACACAGGATTGCCAAACATCTCTTATGTCTCAGCTTTGTAACAAGACATGTATACACAGGAGGCTCTCAAGTGTCTGTGTGGGTCAAGAGGTCAAGGGTAGAGAGTTCACCCCCCAAACTGACCTTAATCATCACCACAGCCATTACTGATGTGTTTGTTTGATTTTTATCTCTACGGCACGGCTGTTTTTGTGTCCTGGTGTGTATGTGCATCTGTGCGTGTGTGTGTGTGTTTGTGTCTTAATGGGGACGTTAGCAGCTGCTTTTTGATGAGTGCCTGTTTACTGGACCTAATTAAGCAGAAAACGGCCACACATCTCCCCTGCTAAAGTAGGAACTTAAACAGATGGCCTGAGGACCCAAGAGGCTGTCTGACACCTTGCCTGCCCTGGATGGCCACTCTTCAGCCAGTCAAAAGAAGAAAAAAAACAGGCCAGTCCACAGTGTCCCTGTCAACACCATCCCATTTGAAACAAGGTCATTATCATAAAGTTCCCATCTGATAAAATGTGATAAGCCACATCAGTTAAAAGATTGACAGATGATAGAAGATTACATTTTAATACTTCAGTTCAATTTATTACAAATCAATTTTTAAATGATTAACACTTGTCAAGTCAATTTGAACATATTCTGTATATTTCCACTGAAAAGTTAAAAGTCTGGATGTTTGTTTTTTGTCTTGCAACCATTCACTCACTTCTTGGGGTTATTCCCTGTTTAAGCCTTTCTTTAGAATTTGACAGGTCTTGGGCAAAAACAAACTGCCCGATTGCCTCGAGGAGGAACTCTGTGATATGTCGTCTGCTTTGTTATTCTTCATATTGCTTTATCTGTCTAGAGTCTGACAGACACTTACCTGAGGGGACGTGAAGGACTTTTGCTGACACTAAACGGATCACGGAAGCAGCTCGCTACATGCCTCACTGATGTAGACATCACCACATAGCTATGCAAAGGGAGAGATGAATCCCCAGGCCGCAAGCACCGTCATGTTTTAAAGAGTTGCTTTAACTATTACAACAGTGAACTGAAAAGGCACTCATGGACTGCAGTAAAGTCTTCTGGGACTCTGTTGACTACATTCTTAGTAGCTCTAATACTAACAATGCTTTTCTTACTACAGCTACTTCTACTCCTACCACTTGTATTACTGTAAAACTGCCACTGCTGCAACTAAATTCAAAATATACTCTGCTAGTTGGTCAATCATCACCATTTGTGGAAATTTCAAAGGGCTGCACATCTTTTACAGGTTGCAAATCATGACTTATTTGGACTGTCCTTGTTCCACCGATCTGCTCAGGAACCTCACTGTGTGTGTGTGGTGTGTGTGTGTGTGTGTGTGTGTGTGTGTGTGTGTGTGTGTGTGTGTGTGTGTGTGTGTGTGTAAAAAGGGGGTGTAAATAGGGGGTGTAACAGTACTCTAGAGGGCAGCAAGAGACCATGTAGGATGAGGGGCAATTCTAGGACTTGGGCAAGGGGGGGAGGGGGGACCTGGGTGTCGTATGAGGGTGGCACATGACAATCAGTTATAATTACTACTATTGGCACACTTCAGTTTTTTTCATTTACAGCTTTTACCGGTTGGAAAAAAAGACAATACTGTCATCAAGGCATATACTATAACGGCAGTTTATTTAGCATATGTCAGATCAATCCATAGATCCGATGTGTTAAATAGGCTGACATTCCATGTTAGTCCATGAAAATCACCTTCATACAGTTTTACAGCATGTTGATAATAAGAGCTGAACTCTATTACAGGATTGTCCCCTGTCATCACAGTCCAAGAGTAGACTGAGGAGGGCTAGAAACCCGACACTGCTGTTTGTGAGTCCAGGGAGGAACAAGCAGGATTAGGCTCGGAATGATAAGGCCGTCCAACATTGTAAACCTGCGAAAACAGTCTTTGAGTGTGTATCCCCTGCCGACAACATGCTATGTTTTAACATTATGTTCTTACATTATGTCATATATCACCGTATCAAAGAGGCATTGGGGTGATATATGTCAGACACATGATCAGTTTCAGTTGCGAATGAAGCTAATGGCACATGACCATATGCCTGTTTTAATGGAAAATGGGCTGTTGGAAGCTCACAGTGCCACTGGACAGCTATTGCTTTGAATTTTACAAAAAATAATAATCATATTTTGAACATGTGAACATAGTATCTGACATTTATGATGCAAATATAAAGTTGCAGACGATAAGTGATAAACTGAGACTAGATGTGAGCAATTAAACAAAACTGTCCCTGCACTCTTTATTACCCCTCAGTACTGTGTACTATATATCTATACTTCAAGTATACATCTGACCTTTCCTGATGCACATGTTGCCATTGTTATACCAGCCCAGCCAAGTGCAACGACACCAACATAACTGACTATATTTGGGAGAAACATAGGTCAATGACACATGTCGAGACAACGGCCGGAGTTTGGCAAACGCTGACGCCATAAACAGGGTGATCAGTGTGTAAATGTCACCAGTCTTTGGAACTGCACAGGGCATTTCATTTGTTAGCTTTTTATTACCTATCAGAGAGACAAGAAGCGTATTATGTGCTGCCAAATCCACTCAACATGCCCAAACGGCCCTTGACCTTTTTATACCTGAGTTTACAACATGGAAAACCTAGCCATACAGCCCATACACAGGCAGTATACAGTGTCCCATAACTTAGCTTGTAATACATATACTCTGTCACAGGCCAATCTGGGGACACGTTAAACATCTCAATTTAAGATTCAGGGCTTTTAACAGAGCCTGAGTAAAAATGTGTTTGGTGCAACTTTCTATAATGCCTAAATATATTTAGTGTTGTATACATAGAAAATGCTTCAACATGAGTACAAGGGAAAAAAAAAATATTTTTTACAATACAGCCCTAACATTGTGAGATATTGGTACAATGAGGATATTAAATGTCTTCTTTCTTCCTCTCTGTTATGCAAAACCACACAACACACTGACATACTGTATGTGGTTAAAACAAATGGAAAAGGGGTGCATTAGCGCTGTGGTATTGGATATATTCCCTGCTGAGAATCTATTGCAGTTGCACACAGTCAAACACACGCACAATCTTCATTTCATTTTACAGGCACAAATTGAGCAGAGTCAAGCAGAACAATGAAATTATGTCATATATTTATTCACACACACGCACGTTAGGCATATGGATAAAAAGCAAATAAGACAGATCTAATTTCAAGAACATCAGTGCACAGCAACAAATTTTGTGGCTACACTTTAGATTACGTCGGGACTCGCTTATTAAATAATAGATCTTAGCAGCCAAACTCTGATTGTACATCTTTTTCTATTTGATTTGATAAGTTGCCCAGCTAAATTTAGATTCCTTGTAATCAAATCTTGATAACCTTGTTACATACAGTACTTGTAGATGAGCCAAGGTACAGCTTTCATCTTATGAGCATCAAGGCAACTCTTAAAGCTACCATTAGTTTACTTGAGTTGATAGCTTCCTTTTGACTACAGGACTACAAATCAAGCTTTTAGTTTGATGGCTTTAATCCTTATTTATTGCTTAAACTAAGCTTAAAATTATACAGGTGTTGTTTATTCATCAAGACAAACAACTTATCTTATAATTTGAACATTCAGTCATCAAGTAATTTCCTGTTGGCAGGCATTATTTTTTAACTCTGCCATGAGTGTTTCAGAGCCTTAATAAACGGGTTTTTAAACATCTTGAATCCCTCTTGAAGACTTAATATACATGTGTAATTTTTCAACAGAACATTAATAACTTGCAACAGTATGTGTTATTAAACACATAATACTCTTGAAAAGTGACACAAATGCATGCCATCTGAAAGCAGACACTTGGAGCGTTGGAAATGACACCTTGTGTTTTTAAGAGTGTGTCCTTATTTAGCAAGATGCTTTCCATGGTGGCTTTATGGGCTGAATGCTGTCTGTCTGAATCACCCCTTTTAGTTAGAAGGGCCATTAACAGCTAATGCTATCCAGTGCTAAACTGTGCGGGAGGTAATGAAACCTTGGAGTCACGACACTTATCTTCCTCTGCAGTCACAGCTCCAACATGGCTGCCAGCCTGGCATCGTATAGCCTGGGAGAAAATTAAGACAGTGTGAAATATCAGAGTCTCAGTCTCTGCTCGCAGATAGCAACAGGTTTAAACAACACCATCTTATACTTTAGTGGGAAGCTGTCTAGTTGTGGTAAAGGCAGGTATGCCTGGCGCTGTTTCCCATCATGCCAGAGAGTGTAGCGGGTATACTAATACCCATTTGTCTTCCAGCACATGGAGCTGTAAAGGCGACATAGTGACAGACGTCACAGAGGACAGCTAGTCTATCTCTCTGCAGGTTTATCGCTGTAAAAATGGATGGAAGAAGTGATGAGTAATAATAATAGTAATACAACTTTACAGAGCACCTGTTTAAAACGGGAAAGGAGAACAACAAGACCTGGTCCAAACCAGCCTGGACCAGCTAAAACTGCTCGCTGCTCTTTTGATGATCTGAAGTGAGATTGTAAATTGTGCTGGTAGACCATACAAGACATTTGCTGAAAAACAATCCTTAGCTGGTCGCTTATTAAACATTTTTGGACTGATGATGGGCACTTGAGCAATTAAGTCTTTCTAACTAACAACTAAGTTTTATTTTTTTAAGATTATTTTTGGGGCATTTTAGGCCTTTATTTGACAGGATAGATGAAGACATGAAAGGGGAGAGGGGGAATGACATGCAGCAAAGGGCCACAGGCCGGAGCCGAACACTGGGCCCGCTGCATCGAGGAGTAAACCTCTATTTATGGGCGCCTGCTCTACCAACTGAGCCATCCGGGCGCCCAAAACTAAGTTTTCTGATCAGTGTTTTCATGTTAGTTTGTTTTTTGCTGAAAAGATTGACCAGTATAAGACCAAGATTAGAAAGGCTAGCAACCAGCACAAGCTAGTTTAAGACAAATGTAATACAAATTAAATATACCATTTCTGTATGTTTTTAGCCCAGGTGTCGGGCTGAATATATGCAAGGGATATACACATAAACAGATTATAATATGGGACACATGGTGAAATGATAGTTGCTGCAATTTCTGTTAAAATACTGTATGAAAAAAAAGTGTTTTTGTCATTGAGAAAATACCTCAATATTTAATCATTTTGAGACGGTAAACCTTTCCTCTGAAACTCAAATATTTAAATTTCTTAGTGTCTCAGACACAGTATCTATATAGTGGTGGAGTAAACACCATGCATTACATTTGTAAACGCATTTGTGCGCAATAGTAGCCTAGCTATAGGTGAGGAAGTCTATGACTAAGGCTCAGGAATAATAAATATTTAATAAAAGCTCATATTGTCGTGATTCATTAACCCGGCCACACAATTTGACAGATTAAAACCCTGTGACATTAAAAGCGGTTTCATTTTAGCATAGCCCTGCTGGCTCAGCACTTTGACTGGTCACTAGAGGTGTTAAAGAGGCAAGGCAGATCTGTGCTGGCGTGAGTTACATGAGCTCTGGTACTTAGTGTGGCTGAGGATTTGGATGTAAGTAGGAGCAGAGTGATCCAGGGCAAGGGTGATGACTCAAGGCAAATTTGTGACACAGAAAATAGTTTATGTACACCCTCTGAGTGTTCAGGATTTCAACCACTTTCAGGTACAAGGCTTAAACTAAAAATAATTTGTTAACTTTTGCATCACATTCACCATAGTTTCGTGACGACCAATATGCCGATACAACATCCCAGAGATGACACTGAGCTTCAATATTTGCAAGAGCTAAAACTTATTGATATCAAGCCTTATCTAGATATTTCTGAAATATTATTTGTATGAGCTTTGCAGTGCGACAAAATATTTTACTAATTAGAACTTAGTGGGACTAATTTGATTGATGTTAGTACACTCAAAGTAATGCATCATGCAATTGCTCCTTTATTTGAAGATATAACTGATTAGATTACATACTGTATGGTATGATAACGAATATCTTTAGATGACTTCTAAAACATGTACAGTGGTAGTAATACCAGTAAGTGGTCAGATGTGTCTGTACTTTGGGTTGGTACTCCTGTTGGTAAAATATGAGTTTCAGTAGTTCTGTATATTATTAACTAACAGCACTGGAGGTACTGCCAGACATCAGCTATGTGCAATAGAGGAATTTTGTTTAAGACTCACCAGATACTGACTACAGCAAATTTAAAAACACCCAACATACGGATTGAATCACTATTGTTTTACAGCACATACTGATATGAATATTAACTCAATATAAAAACATTGCTAATCATTTAAAATATGCCAACCATTAGATGAGGTAGAGCTTATAGCCACATCTGCTATCAGTTTTGTCAAAGCTCCTTCAACAGTTTCATCACTATGTGTTCTACTTTGGCATAAGGCAGCAGCAAGACAGGTGGCAGGAAGTTATTTCAATAATTAGTAATAATATCATCAGCTCACACCCTTGCTACACACATGCACTCACACAGGCACGCACACACACACTTCTTTCATGGCAACGCATGCTGATGACTGCTCAGGGGTGTCAGTTTGGATGTCTAAAATAGGCTCCTGCAACGCTGGGGCTGCAGGAATGGAGGGAGAAGCAGATTACCAGCTAGTTCCTGTTTGCAAACACTCATACCGAAGCTGGTTAGTGCGGTTGTTATGCTTCATGTGGTGTCTTGCTGCACCGTGCTTTACGTTCCCCGGCAGCGATCAAGGACAGACGGCGGTTCGTTGATCAAGGGCAGAAGTTGGCCTTCATTGTGGTGCTTGACAATGTTGCACCTGTCTAATAGTTATGTACGGACTATCCCTTTGATCTTCATGTGCTATTGTTATGCTGCAAGTTACTCTTGTTGAGTAATTAATTTGCTTGTCGTCAAAAGAAAGATGTGAGACTGGCCTTTTGTACAAGCGTTCCGCTGGGAGGCAGTGCACACCTATAGTTTAACTAAGTAGATATGATAATAGGTGAATATTCACCTATATTTTTGAAAGACATCCAAACTAAAATGTAGACCTCAGCCGACTATTACTATGAATATACATTGATGAACTTTTGAAAAAAAAAAATTAAATAATTAAGACAATCAAAAAATGTGCTGCCCCCTTTCATTCAAGCTTTAACTTATTTTTTGTATTTGTATTTTCCTTTTGTTGTCATATTTTGTCATTTGAGATGTTCTGTATTCCCTCTCTGCTTCTTGAACGGAGCTTTGTATCACTCATTTCACATAATTGAAACGCTTAATTAATTTAACCCAGAGAGTGTCAAAACTCACTGTTTTCCACTTCATATGTAATATTAGTTGGCGAGTGACTTCAACAAAAAGAGACATTTTGTTTGAGTTAAAGAAATTACAATGGAACAATTAAAATCAATCTTGAGTTGAACTTCCATTAACCTTGGCTTGGTTTGGGTTTCAGCTCTCCGGGCCCTGGGGATGGAGGCCCTTCATTTGATTTATATCATCCTCCTTTTGGACTAAACCAGTATGAGAAAAATTACATAGTTTCACTAAATAATACAGCAGAATAAATCCCCTCCCCTTTTCTGATGGGAGGAAATCTTTCCTCCCTGCTTCAAAACTTCTATTAGTTTGCACTGTAAATCTCCCAACAACAGATTAGATCAGCAGCAGCTGGAGGGATACTTGTTTTTAGTCATTTTTGCTCTTTCACTATAAAAAAATGTAGCAGCAAACTACAGCTCTAAATTCAACTGTAAGACGCTCAATTCTCCTTCAATCACAGTTAAAAGATCCTGAAACACCTTTTCTGCATGGATGCATTATTTTATGGAGCTGCGATCAGCTTACTGTATATCATTCTTAAGTTATTGAATACTGAGGGTTTTAGCACAGGATACAGCTTGGTTTGTTCAAAAGTAGGAATCTGCATTTCTTGATTTTAAAGCTATGATAAATGTTGCATACATAAACCTGCTGTGTGATAATATAAATTGTAGAATGTAAGATGTAAGTTTCAGCAGAATTTTCATGTGAAAAAAAATACACCAGTCAAAATCAGTTAGAGGTTAAAAGATAAGAGCTTTTCCTTCGCTCTAAAAGAGATACTGTTAATTGTGTTTGCACAAAGAATATTGTAGGTGAACGAAAGATTCACTGCTGGAAAGCTGATGAATCAAATCTCAAACCTGCTCACAGAGAGAAAACATCCCCACAAGACACTAAAAACACAAAATTTAGATCCAAGCACAGCCTCTAGTTCACTGCATAGATCACATGGCAGAATTTAAAAGTACTTCATTTCTTAAAACACACAACAGTTCAAATTGTTATTTCCTGATGAGCCATCAGAGTACTAAGTGTACTAAGTTCAAATGAAAGCAAAAACTATAAAAAGATGATGGCTTTTCACCTTCCGGTGATCACTAAGAGAAACTTAAAACATATGTCACTCTGGATAAAATTGCCAGATGTCTAAAGGGCAAATGTAAAATGTAGTTCATCCACCTTTTTATATGTCTATATCGGTTCTTAAATCAACTGTGTTTATGTTTCGAAGGCCACAGTGACGTAGTCAGAGGCGAGTGTTTTTGGGAAGCTGGCTCCTGTGATTGCTGTGTACTGATGTAAACTCTGCTCTGCTGGTTCATGTTTCAGCCCTGAAGGCCAAAGTGGCAGGTTTGTGTTGAAATGTATAAACACTCACATGCCGACACACAACATCTTCAAACACAAACACAGAGGGACATGCATGGACCAACATCCCCTTGGGTGCACACGCACATGCACACACACACACACACACACACACACACACACACACACACGCACACACACACACACACACACACACACACACACACACTAAATTGGACCTAAATGGACACACATTGACCATGAGGGAAGAAAGGAGGTTTGGGTCATGTCATTAAAGTTAGTCTCTAATTTAGGAAGGCTGAGTTATATGTATGAGTCTGTCGGTGTGAGATTAACGTTACTGAATTTGTGGTGCGAACTAGTAGGCTGATGGCTGCATGTACTGTAGCACTCTGAGTGCAATGTTGGAACAGAAATAAATACATTCTTTCAAATAATCATGTGTGAAAATGTCTCCATTCATAGAATTATGTTCAACACAGTTCAATATACAGTTGTGTTTCAAAAGCAAATACATTAAATCATTGATTCAACTCTGTTTCACAATGCCTGTTATATATTCATTTTCTTTTTATCTGAGCATTTATTTAGAACAAAGCAGCAACTCAGGACCATTAGAGAAATGACATCTGTTTCTGTCTGTCTGTATTCTACCAACTTTGTCCGCAACTTTGGCATTTTATTGTTCATTTCTATAGCCCAAGCGTCTCCAACTTTTCAACTTGACACTTGGTTCAACTTTCCGCATAAATTCCTAATGTTAATCTTTTGTATCTGATCACTGTACCGAACCAGTTCTGGTGTTTACTTTGGAAACCATTGCCTAAACCAAACTGCCAGATAATTCATCATTAACAGTTCCTCCAGCTCCAGCCTGGAAACCCAGCACAGCTCTTCTTACCTTGTGTCATGTAAAACTTTGTATACATTTTTCCTGCCAAAACTCTGTGTGTGTGTGTGTGTGTGTATGTGTGTGTGTGTTTCCACAGGTGCAGTCGAAGAGTACAGTGTGATGTCGTAACCCACAGGCAAAAGAATGGAGTTGGGTTACAACACACTGTGTCAAAGATGCAAATTAAGCAATAAATCAACACTTTCTGCAGGGCCCCTATCTGTGATCAGCCGCCTGCCTTCCTGTCTCACTGACAAACACAAACTTACACACACTTTTGCACCATTACAGCATTATGTAACAGTATACTATAGCAATAGCAACACCTCTAATAATGCAAATGCTGCTGTAACTTCCTATTACCATGAAGAGGATCCAGTCTCATATGCATAAGATTCATATGCAACTAATCTATATTAGTGATTTACTATTTTATATTTATTTATTGTTATTCAGTGCCAATGCAGTAGTGTGACTTATACATATAGCACAGTGAAAAGTTGGGGTGTATAGATTAGGATTATTAATGGCATTCACCTGCAACATCAGCATCCCAGATTTGTGCCTCGTAGTAGCCAGCATTGCATTATTCACTCAGGATTGAGCTTTCCCAAATGTTATCAAAGTCGTTATAGTTATATGTTTATGTACTAGTCATAGGGAGTAGTAAAACTTGTGTCAAAGCCTGTATTACAAATTGAGTGTATGGGAAGATGTGGGCTTTTACCAGGCAGCGAGGGTGTCATGTACAGTGAAGTCATTAACGATTTGCATCATGGGCAGTGTAGGATGTAGCATTTTCGGAGCTTTACCTCTACAAGGGACTAAAAATTGGAATATCTTTCCCTCCGCTGCTTTAATTATAAGTAATATTGAAGTCTATCTGACAACAGCAACCCAAATCCATGTATTTGGTGACAGCTCAGACTGATATAAAAAGGTACCATTATTGTTGCTACTGTACTACTACTGCTACCACTACTGCTGGTGCTACAACTTGAGTGACACATGTACTGTCTTTGCGGTAGTTTGTTTCTTGACTTGTCATGTGAGAGGGAAAACATGCAGACGTGATCTAGGTGCAGAGTCTGTACTGGGCCACTGGAACATGTAACATGTAGGCTACAGCATACACTAATGTGTGGCTATAAAGACAACTGTTTTGAAACACGTGGCAGTGATACCGCAAATTAAAGCCATGTAATACAGTGACAAGATACAAAATAATTCAGCATGACCCCACATTGAGGTTATTGATGTCCTGTGATATCAGTATTCGTAGTAAAACTGTTCATGACTGTTCCTGTGTTCATGATATCTTAGTGTTAAACCGTAAGGGATTTAAATGTTTTACTCAAATATTCCACACAACAGATCTGTTCTTACTCAGTTAAGAAACAAAATGTGAGGTTCATTGAAAATGGGATGCATTTTTGCATATCAGCACATTTAGTTGATTAACAACTAATGCTCTCTTTGCCTCTAATGTTTTGGGAGTGTATACGTGGTCAGACAGCAATGTGAAATGTAGTTGCTTCAACTTGGGTGTTTTAGCACTTATGCCTCGTTTATCACAGATAGTCTAGTCTCTGCAGTCACAGAAACTGTCTCCACTTGCATTTAGCAACACAATTTACCTTTGCCACTTTGCATGCAGAGTCTATTTGTCACTTTAATCTGGGTCCTGTGCGTTTGTCTTCCCTCAGTCACTTTAATGCACATGGCGGTTGGCTGAGGCAGTCTGTCAACTCTTGGATGCATAAGGGCTCTAACGAGAATTAGAGGCACATTCTTCACTAAGATACATGAGCACATTTGCATGCACAGGCACACATATTGACCATTTCACACATACAGACATATACATAAACACTGACACGCTCATGAGACATACAGCAATAACTCTTATCTAATGCAACCATGGTGGAGAAGGGCCATTACCTTTATCTTCTAGCAAAATGTCCTCATATACATAATTATTAGTCTTTCCCTGCATTAATAATTGTGATGAGTTACTGTATATCCATTACATGGAAACCACAGAGTCACTTTATGAAAACTTAAAAAAACACTTTTATGTACAAAGAGCATCTGGCTGAGTGAATAAAAGGGCGACTAGAACTATAGACAGTGAAGGTGCAGATTATGATGGTGGACACCAGTATTTTGTTTTATTTAAATAAGGACCGTACAGTTTTTTTGCAAGTTTTAGTGCCTAAAGATTCATGTCTACTTCTTGTGTACATTTTTGTTTTTTTCCAACCGTTTCAGTCAGTTTGTGTCCAATAATTTCTGCATGGTATGAAAATCAATTATAGACTATTGAAACTGGCTTGAGATATAAAATCCGTCACAGTTGACATCACATCATACATATTTTTGTATTTCAAAGATACATTATTGATTCATGGTAATGCAGTGAAGCTTTTTAAAAACCAATCTGCAGTTAAACTATAGGAAAAGTACATCCAAAAACCTACGGTTAAACAGCATGGTTTGCAAAGTAGTTTGCTGCAATAAAAAGCGAGCTAAAACACCTCTCTTATACTTTGTATGTGCAGACTTTATCACCTAATGCCTTTGAAATAATTTCACAAACGTGTTCTTATATTTCACGGGTGAACATTTTGATCTGAAAATCAAGCCAGGCCTGTGCTGACAGCAGCTGTCTACCATGAAGGTTGTGAGTGCTCTGAATCCAGGTCAGGCTGCTCCACTGATTATGCTGTCTCCCTCTCTTTGATTTCCTGTCTAGGACAAGGAGTCAGTGATGATTTCCACTGGCCTCTCAGTCATATAAATCAACCAGGAAGCCCAGACACTGGGACAAGCACCAGAGAGACTCTGTCCGGACAGCGCCAGGAGTGGTTACAGAACAGAAAAATCATGGGACTAAGGGTTAAAGGATGATGCTGTAAATTTAGGAAATCTCCCCTGATTGGTTGTTGAAAGGAAAGGACTAGACACTTTTAATCATGCACAGCTCTATTTCACAGTAGTTTAGGTCTCAAATGCAAGGAAAACACAACGCCTGATCCTGAATTTGACATTAAAACATTAAAGAGTAGCAGTGCCTCTTTTAGAGTTGTTAGAAATGTCCGTAGCCTTGATCCAGGGCCTTTTTGGGCAGGTGCAGCATGTGGGCCAGGGTTGGAACAGCTGCGATGGGATCAAGGGAGGGGGAGGGAGATAAAGAGAGATACAGTACATGAGAGAAGAGGAGAGAGAGGGGTTTCTTCTGAGCTGCAGCCATGTCATGTACATCTCCCATAAATCTCTGTCCCAGAGATAGAGAGAGAGAGAGAAAGAGAGAGAGAGAGCAGCAAGCGTTTGCATTTCATTTGCTGGCTGTCTCTCCATTCTGCCTTTCCTCCCCCACCTCTCGCCTTGTGCTGTTTATTTTCAGCCCCCAACATACTCTGAAGGCCTGTAAGGTAATTATTTCATAAAGTTACACCTCTGCTGTCACAGATGAGCACAGTTGGCCCACACTTGAAAGCCTGAGCCAATGATTAACGTTTGAAGGCAGGCTGCTAGGGAGAATAGCATGGCTACCTCAATTTTAGTAGAGTAGAGATAACTTTTGCATTACAAGCAGGGGGGAGGGGGGGACATTTTACCTTCCTCTACCAATGCAAATCAATGACTTATCATTAGGAAAAGCTCTCCATTTTTGGGAATGTTTTTTTTCTTTTTTACAAGTTTTAAACATTTTAGGTTGAGATTTTAGGATTTTTTTTAAACACAAATCAGCTTCTCAACATATTGAAGTAATAGGTAACAGTAAAGCTGTTTCTTTATTTTGGACCAGTACACGTCTGAGACCGAAGATATTGTAGAAATCCAGGTCTCTTAACATGGCCTCAAATTACAGCATTGATAATCTGTTCCTCTTTATAGAATTAAAAGTTGTTTTTACTATTGCCAACTCATATATGACACAAGAATGAATCAAACACTGCTAATCAGTGTGTTCTTTCCTAAGAATGCAAACATAAAGTAAGGGCTGGTCAAGGATTGGTAAGGTGTCAGAATAATGTCAGAAAAGACAAGAGTTTTTTTAAATTAATAATGTAATTAATAAAGTAATAATGTTAATAATGTTAATGGTTAATTCATCAATTAAACACACCACCAAAAAACACATTTATACATTGTAATATTCTATATTCAGTTCACTTGTTTAAAATGTTAAATAGTGTTTAAAAATGACTTAAAATACATCTTGGGTAAAAAAAAAAAACTCAAATAAAAAGACTGAAACTATAGTACCATAAAAATGTGTCATAGCATAATAACTTTTTTTCTACTCTACTGTATACTACTACAATGGCCTACTGACACTGACTGCCAGTGGCTACCAAGTATACATAACTGTATGTATAGTTAAGTGCAGTCTTTATGCCTTCAGTGAACACTCATGTTGTTCATATCATCATACAATTTTTCTCTCATTGAATAATAATGTACAACAGCAGTGTTGAAACGTTTGGCATGTTGGGCTAAAGGCAACACCACTCATGTTACAACGGTAACATTGGTGTTCGCACACAATGCACACTGTAGTTGAATGAAGGGCATTTTTATGGTGTTGTGCTTCTGTAATGGATGTGTGTGAGATTGAGGTAACAGTGGGAAGTAATGTTAAAAAATAATGAATATAAGCCTAACAGTATGTATCTTTAGTTTAAGATTCTTCAAATTGAATAATCCCACCAGCATGGCAGCTGTGGTGCGGGAAAAATTAACAGTGCCTTGGGGTTGAACACCCAATAATCAATCACTGTTGGCACCATAGTTTCCTGTTAAAGTTGTAAAGTTGTGGGCTGAGTAGCTGAGTTGTTGGAGCATGCGCCCACATATAGAGGTTTACGCCTCGATGCAGCAGGCGCGGGTTCAACTCCGACCAGTAGCCCTTTGCTAAACGTCGTTCCCCCTCTCTCTCCCCTTACATGTCTTCAGCTGTCCTGTCAAAATAAAGGTCTAAAATGCCCAAAAAAGATCTTTAAAAAGTTGCTTTAAAGTATTTTGCCTAATGTTGACACAATTAACTGTTTTAGCAGTTCCTCAGTTTGTTCTTATCATTTGAACATAACAGCTAATTATTGTAAGTTTAGTTTTGTGCCATATTGATGCTCATTAATGTTTAATGGCAAAATATTGTAAAATCCCTTTTATAACATAGTAAAATCCGATAAATCTCAGACGCATTAACAATAGGTTAAACAAAGGGGATGTTAAATATTCCCTGCCTAAGTGTGTTTTAAAATCATACAGCAGTGATGCTGAATAGAAATAATGTAATGTAACCATTAACCATCTTCATGCGTGTGAGTATTTCCCCTTCGTCCTTTCGCACAGCAACTTTCAGGTTAGTTAAGAGTGTCTACTTCTCCTTATGTAAAGCTGTGCAATTTACACACTTGCAGATAAAAGCCTGTCGTAGCCATCCATCTTAAATCCCATGCCTTGACAGAACAGCTCTGTGTGTGTGTGTGTGTGTGTGTGTGTGAGAGAGAGAGAGAGAGAGAGAGAGAGAGAGAGAGGGGCTATGGGTGTGTGTTTCAGATATAAAAGCATAGGAGTCCTGTGAAACATACATACATGCACACAAATAAACTGGAGGTGCTATAAATTGTATATGCAGAAAACCAAACAGACTCTCACACAAGCACACTTTAGACACCCACACATAGAAGTACACACACAAAGATCCCTCAGTGCTGCTTGTCAGGGTATGTTCACCCAGATCATAAAAGTGCAGAGACACAAGGGCGTAGTCAGGCCCATCATGATTTTCAGAAGTTATAAATAGAGGAAAAGCTAATAAACATTTATAGAGCGGCCATAAATCGCCTGCAGTGCAAATGCTTGACAATAAGTTCGGTTATCCCCACAATCTTGTTTGAGTGCCCTTTACTTGTGAAGCCATTACTCATCCGGCCCCCTCTGTGAGTTCAAGTGCTGCCATTGGCCATGGCTCCAAGTTCCTCCAATCAGGTGACCCGATGGGGTCGGGTGTAGCGTCCGCCAGACCCCGGCTGTTGTCTCGATGACATCATGACGCCTGGCCATTAATTCAACTCTGTGAAGTGTGAAAACAAGGGGAAGGAAAATGTTATGGTCTCTTAAATATGTCAGTAGTATGGCTGGGATCGTTTGTGTGTTTGTAGAACAGGGATTATTGTTGTCACCACTGTTGATTAGTTGCTTTGCTCAAGTTTAATGAATATTAACACATTTCTTTTCCTTTTAAGTCTGGTTTTACTGTGAACAAACATGTCTTTGTGTTTTAAGTGCAGATACAGATTAAATTAGTATATGTGGACATCTTAAATATTTTGCAATTACACACACACACACACACACACATACACATACACACAGCCAACTGAAAGGGAAATTTAATCGTTAATGTCATACCCCATTCCATGTTGGAAAAATAATCCTCTATGACATAATGATTGAGCAAACTATAGATTTAAAGCTGTATAAATATGTGTTGTAATAGTTTATGGGTACTAAATAATGATCTTGGTAGAATATCATAAAGTTTTGGAATTAAATGTGTATAAACGCAGAGAACATATAGTTCATAATGTCCTTTCTAAATCCCATTTGCTTTACTGTCCTCTATGTTCAGACAGGAGCAATGGATGATGGGATTGTTCTCTGGTTGCTGTTCCGGACCTGAGCAGTGATGGAGTGTGTTATGTTTTAAAAGCTAATTAGCGTCACTAGCAGTATCAGGAGCCATCAATCTCAGGCTCAGTAAATAACCAAAATGGACCAAATAACCAAGTTTGGCTGATGATGGTGGATGTAGCCTTTGTTGCTAATGGTGGTCATTAACCTCTCAATGGCTAAATAATAGCATCTTAATTAATTTGTTTCAAAGGGAAAGTTTGTAGCAGGAATTTAATTATATTAATGGGGGGAGGCCACAAGGTGCACAGCAAGAGGACTTTCACTTGGATGTGATTACACTGGTCTCTGCGTGTGCATGTGTGTGGCCACAAATACGATTCTGCCTGTGCTCATGCATGTATTTATGCACATACGCACAACACTCTTTAGACTTAGTCTTTAGTCTTGTCAGTCGGCACTGATAGGCTTTAAAGGATCATTTAGCAACACTTATTATCCTTTAATATAATATGACAATTAAACAATGCATAATCTTGTTACTGATAAATGATAACAATATTATCATAAAGCAGGTTGTTCCTGGCTGGGATTGTGATGTTTTTTTGTTAAAGTCCCATTTTTAACTTCCTCTAATGGAAAAATGCTAAAACCGTCTGCAGTTTTCTACTTTGTTGAACAGTGACCTCTGACTTCTAACAAGGCACACTGTTATAAATAATGTTGTGTTGGATGTAACAGTGCACACCCCTCAAAATGATGAAAAATTCAGCCATATAGACTAATGATCTATTTTACATATTTTAATGTTCCTCTGACTCCCCTAATGCTCATTTATGATATAGCCTACTGTATATATCTTATTTGGATTGCATGTCCTTTACCATAAGTGCATTTTTTAGCCCATTTGAGTTGGTTGTGTGACGTGTGCTACATTACCACTGAGCTTTGGTAAAAATGGTAAGCCACTGAATCACAGTTATTGTAAAACAGCATCCATGTTTGGCCTCTTTGCTCTTTTAAAATCATCACATTGTCTCTTTGGTCAGTTTAGTTGGGAGAACAAATGATTTGTCATACTACTAAATGATAAATAATGATGAAAAAGTTGCGAATACAAACGTAAATCAGCCATTTTTAATAATAATACATAGTTAGTATAGTTAGTTAGTTATATATAGATATATTTTTAACCTCAAACTTTCTACATTCCTTTATTCCAGATTTACCAGCCCACATAATACAAAGTGAAACATTTTCATTCCTGTTAGCAATGAGAGTCAGCAGATTAAAGCCTATCGTAGAGCGGTACATTTTCAGACCACCGCCTGCTGTGGTTTACTATTCCTGTCGCTTTGCTCCAGACCAGATAAAGATGTCCTTATTCAGTGAATTCAGCCTCAGTCCACACACACTGAACCCCACACATCCTGATTAACTTTCTATATCTGCTGCTCTTATGCTCTCCATTTTACTCTTTTTTATATCCTCTTCATCTTCTTCTGCTTAAATCCACTTCTTCCTCTTCCTCTACTTCTTTTTATCCCCCTCCTTCTTCAGATATAAGTACAGCCAGATCTATTACCAGGCCCTGCAGTAACACTGGGACAAAATGAGAGACTTTGATTTTCTAATACCATTAGACTATATAGACTGTGTGTGTGTGTGTGTGTATGTTTGTGTGTGTGTGTGTGTGTGTGTGCGTGCGTGTGCGTTCGTGCGTGTGTGTGTTTGGGTGGGGGAGTGTGGAGAACCGATGGCGGACTCAATAAGAGAAGAAGAGCTGAGATTTATTAGTGGGACACAAGTCCAAAATCAATCAGGTGATTGAATCAGGATATTATTGGTCGTATATTAGAGAGTTGTTTATGTCAGAAAGGGGAAGGAGGAGAGGGGAGGAAGAGGCTGAGTGCAGAACAAGTAACAGCAAGGTAAGGTAGTTGGTGAGCGTATCTGATTCTTTATGTCATGTCCAATCCATGCCTCCAGTAGTCAGCCTTGCTGGAATGCATTTTTTAGCAACACAGTCCATTTTCTATATTACAAGTACTGTGTAGCATCTTGGTTGATTTTGGACGTTAAAATCCTCTTTGTCAGAGGAAACATATGATGCCATAATAAAATAAAAAATTAATAAGCAAAACAAATAAACAAATGTGGATGCAAATGACAAACCGCTTTTGTTTCTGATATTAGCAAACATTACTAATAGCTAATTAAGTTTTACTACAATACTACAACTTGCAGTCCTTTGACAAGGTGTAAGTGCAGACTAACTCACATGAACACAGATGCACACACAACACTGTGCTATGTTTGTGAATAGCTTGGGAATTTTAGTCAGTCGATTTTCCCATGAAAAAGAGAAATGTCCATCGTTCAGGACTCCCAACACAGTTCACAGTTGAAATAACATCTCATAAAAAAGAAGAGGGGTGATATAAAGATAAGGCCTTATGAATATTTACGGGCCAAGGGGCTGATAAAGAACGAGGGACAGAAATAGGAAGAGCCTGACAGACAAATATGGATAGATTGTTTGACAAACAGATGAACAGGCCTCCTTCCCACCTGAGATCAACATAAATCTAGTATCCATAATGCATCTGGATCTAATGCAGTGTAGGTGGATAATATTTATACCTGGGACACATAATTCTTGTTTCCCACACCAAAACACAGATACCGTTATGTCATCACTTCCTCAAACTATATTCGACCTACATGCATCATGATCAGGACATAATCAGACACATAATCAGGATGCACAATACATGTCACGTAAACATGTGGACTTGCTGTTGAAAACATGGTGATCTATCTTTTCCCACAATTAATTAATTTGGAAAAACATGCCTTGCACTAGATTCAGAAATAGCTTGATGATTGTCCCCTGATTGTCCCCTGTTCATGCCCACAGTTCAGTGACATTATACTCGCATTAAGTTGGCCCTAACTGTCATGGTTGTGTATGTTTCAGTATCCTGTTTTATTTTGTAGTCTATTTTTCTCCCTGGTCATGTCATGTTTTACTTCTTGCCTTGTGCCTTTGTGATTGTCTGCCCCTTCCTGATGTGTTTCACCTGTTCTTGAGCCCTAGTGTCACCTGTCCCTTGTTCACCACGTTACCTCTTGTATTTAGTCTCAGTATTGTCTGTGTCTGTTGTCAGGTCATTGTATTGTTTTTGGATTATGTGTGTTTTAGTCTACCCTTTTTTCTATGTTCCCAGTTTTTTGGTATTCCTGTTATTTTTAACATTTTGGAATTATTGTAGCCTGCTGTCTAGAGGACTCCTTTGGTTGTGTATCTTTCTGTTTGTGATTAAATCCTCAAGCTCACCACTTTCTGCCTGGTTGTCTTTGAATTTGGGTCCTGCAATTCTCTGAACCTCGTGGGACTAACAATGACATACATGTCTCAGGATAGTGTGTCCAAACAAATACATGTCGTCTATTATAAGAATTGCTACTATCACCGGACAAATTGATGGACAGAAAATTGTAGTTAAGGGAAACTAAACCTGTGGTTGATCTTAAGATTTTCAAATGTCATCTGTGTAAAATGGAGCTATTAAGTTCTGATATCTACCAACATTAAAGGTACCTTGTTGAGTTTTTGACCACTAGCCAATGATTAGTAGGCCCCCATTATGTTCTTATCTGGTGCTCCACTGGGCCCACATTCCTGCAAACTGCATGGGGCAGTAATATAAATACGTAGTGAATACAAGCCATGAAACATGAACAATAAGGATGATTGAACAGTGGATTAAAACAAGTTTGAGGATAAAGTGGAGATGGTAAAGCCAACATGCCAAATTGCATCATTGAAATGCTAAATGAAAGTGGCATTCACTGCAAAATTTTGCCATTTCTATCAGCCAGAAAATATCTGTTTTCATGCTGAAAATGTCTTTGCAAATTTTGTCAAATGGAAAAAATGCATTTAACACGTTTGTCAGACCCCAGGAAAACACGGTTGTAAACAAGAAAACTTCCCAGTGCACCTTTAATTGTTGCAAAAGCTGTGTTTTATGAACAATATCCACAATGTACAGTTTATGTACAGTAAGGCCAGGTTACTGCAGCTTCTAAATTATACAACTGTGGATATTATTTCCCTGGAAATCCCTGGAAATCTGAGGACTGAGCTCACAGAATGTATGTAAGCATGTTAGCATGCTGTTTTTTTGTTTTAACATGCTCAGTTTACCAGAAACTGCTTTTTGGGAAGCATCAAATATGTGTCTTTGATGTCAAAACCTTCTGACACTTTTTTCATTGTCTTATGTGGTAAGTCTCTCCATCTGGCACTCACAGTAAGTTAAAAGAAACCATCAATAGTGGTTGCAAATACTATTTGAACCAGGTCTGGCTCTCATTTACAAATTCCCATGTCTGGATCTCTCAGATGTTGGGAAACGTCATATTTCTCTACATCAACAGAGCAGGAAGCAGATTATTATCATAGCAACAATTTTCCGAGAGCTTTTGCACCCTTCTCTGCCTTTCTCTTCTCTCTCTGCCTCACTGTCTTTAAACTACTGCATTTTCGCTGTCCTCACCCAGACTTCCTGTTAATACTTTCTTTTTTCTTATATTCTTCTTTTTTAATTTTTTCATCTTTGAAAAACCACCAGTCATGTCATGGCTACATGTTTCAATGAAAATGTCAAACAGTCAAAAACAAGCTAGTCAGCCATTGTTTTCCAGCACAGGTTATCTGGACTTCTTTAGCCTAAATGAACATTCTCTAATTCTATGTCACTTTACAGCAAGACCGTTTTTAACCAAGATTAAAGGTCAAACAACTTCTTCAAGTTGTAACAAAAAAAATCTATATTTTCCATTTACAGTTAGTAAATTCTACCACAACATAAATTAAAATCTGTTCCTATGAAGGATAATAAATATCAGAAACGTTAATGCAATGCAAAAGTTACACAGTACATGGAAACACACAAAGCCAACATGTACACTATGCAAAGGTAAAGGTACTTTATTGTCACATACATGTAGCAGAATTTATTCTCTGCATTTAACCCATCCCTCAAGGGAGCAGTGGGCAACCATTTACAGCGCCCGGGCACCAACTCCAGATCTGAGCCAGTGCCTTGACCAAGGGCCTAGTACCTAGTACATGTTTTTCAGAATCAGAAATACTTTATTGATCCCCGAAGGGAACATTTTTAAGAAGACAAAAGATGGAGCAACAGGCTGTATGCACATTCATGGTTGGGAAACAGGAGCACCTGGAGGAAACCCACACAAACATACAAACTCCAGAAAGGTCCAGAATGACCTGGATTCAAACCCAGAACCATTGATCCACCATCTTGTGGACACCCAAGACATGAATGATTGTTGAATGATCACATTCCACAACCATGGGGTGCTTCAAAAGCCCTCCATTTTTCCGGAATGGCTTTCAGTGATTTTGAAACCTGGCGGCAGGGATTTGCTTCCATTCAGCAACAAGTGCATTAGTGAGCTTTGCCACTGATGTTGGACGATAAGGCCCGGCTCTAAGTCTGCGTTCCAGTTAATCCCAGAGGTGTTGAATGGGGTTGGAGGTCCAGACTCCATGTCCTGTCTGCCCAAAACTCTTTGTGAACATGGCTTTAATGTACTGGGGCATTGTCGTGTTGTTGCCACAAACTTGGACGCACCATATTTTTTAAAGTATCACTGTATGCTACAGCATTACTGCAAGCTCTTTCCTAACTAGAACTAAGTGAAATGCAAAAATGGCCTCAGACCACATTTGACGTGAACAGGGTGTCCACATACTTAGATAGACTAATTGCTTTATTCATGTTAGAGGGGAATTGCGGATCTATGTGATTGTGTTTTGTGTTGATGTTATGTGTACTTGTATATTGCTTTCACTGAGAATTTATAAGGAAAAAATATGTTTAATAGACTGAGGTGGCACCAGTAATCCTCACATTAAATGAGTAATGTCTGTCTGCATATATGTCTATACTGTCATCCCTTCAAGTTTTCTCTCCCTCCCTCCTTTTCTCTATCTCTTTTTTCCTCCATCCCCCCATCCTGCCCTTCCTTCTTGCCCTCCGCACTCCCACGATCTTGCTTCCCTCCTCTTTCCTCATCTCTTCCCTTCATCTCTCTTTTACCCTTTCTTTTTTATTTCCGTCTGTTGCTTTCCTCCCTTATCTCCCTTTCTTTACTCTTCCTTTCTCCATCTGCAACCAGGCTTCATCACACACAGTAGGGTTCTATTTCGTATAGGCTTCGCCCTCTAAGGGCTACGCTATTGGGTTTATCCCTTCGCGCATGCGCAGTCGTGAAGATTTTCTTTTCCCGCCCTTGCGTCCAGCACGGGCCTCAACTACGTCCGCATTTACTGTATATGTACACAGCGGACCCGTTGTTCGTCTCCCACTTTTTCTTCAAACGTCGCAGTATGAAGACAAGCTCAAGACTCTCCAGCGGTGCTCGCATCTGCCCTCCTGCCGGACCGCTACATCCTGCCGCGGACCTCCACCCCGCTGCGAGACCTGCCTCGGCGCCGTTCACGCCGGCCAGGCTCTCACCCGCCACGCCTCCTGCCAGTTTTGTGCCCGCCTGTCATCTAAAGAGCTAAATCGACGGGCGGAAACTTTTCTGGTTTGTCAGGCTGGTGGCGACGGGACGGCAGCTGGGCAGACAAGCGGGAATCCGCGACACCCTGGAACCACTGGCGGACGGCGCTTTCGATGAGCATGAGTCCGCTGGCTCAGTTCTCTCGGACAACGCCTCCGTAACTGGTTTCCTCCTCCCCCTGGGAGGATCCCCTCTTCCCCTGGGAGGATTGGGCCTTGAGACGGCGATTGACGCTTTCCCACTGGAGCTCTCCCCGTCTCCCGAACGGCCAGGGCACCGCTTGCGGCCTTCCCTTTGCCTCAGTCGGCTCCAACCTCCACCGCTAAGGCTCTTCGCTGATCTGCCGGAGATCATCAGGAAGGCGGCGGAGCTGAGAGGCATAGCGCTCCCAGCGGAGCCGCCAGCCTCGCCGCGCCTTTTGAGCGGGATATTTACGCCCAGGAGCAGCCTTCTTCACGGGCACCACTCTGGCCGCGCTTCGCGGAGCTTCAGCCTTTGTGGAGGAGGCCTTCTCACAGCCTGGGAAACTGAAGGCTCCCGTCTCTCGCTACGCCCGTTTACTCGGGTTCAAGGCGACACAGACGGGATTTCCCTCGGTCCCTCCCTGGAGGAGCCTGGCGTCAATTCTGCTCCCGAAAGCCACCTTTTCGGCCACCGGAAGCCCACGCCTCCTCTCCCCAAGATCAAGTGTGCGCCAAGTCACTGACCGGGCCCACCAATGTGCTGCCCAAGGGCTGGCGGCACAAAACAACATCGCCTTACTGGCCTCTGCCGTCTCCGCCATGGCCACAACCCCGGGCGCCTTCCTCGGAGCTGGCCACGGAAATTGGCAAAGCCATGACCGCCATCCTCACCCTTACCACGGCGTCCACGGTGGCGCTGTCCAGGGTCATGGCTTGGCAGACTGTGGCCCAGCGAAACATCTGGCTCCACATGTCCCAGCTGCCTGGGAGGTTAGACGCGAGCTTCTGTACGGCCCCATAGCTCCCGATGGACTATTTGGGCCCCGCCTACAGACTGCCACGTCTCATCTCCATCAAGCGGCGGAGGACGCGGAGCGGCCGAGGCTCGGCTCGTGGAAAACGGCTCCTTCACAACCCCGCCGTCGCCATGACAACCGCCACAAAGGAAGCGCCCCACAGCACCTGCTGCGGCTGCCTTCCCAAGCTTCGGCTTCAGGACCCCCACCTGGTCCCCCTCCGCAGCGGCAACCGGCTCCACACGGCCGGCAAGCTACGCGGGGCCGGAGACCCATGAGAGCGGCTCCCACCTGGTCCAATCCGCCTCCCGAGCCACCCTGCAAGCAGCAAAGACGGTGGCAATGACGGGACGCGGGATCGCCTGTCACTCCCCAGCTGAGGGTTGGAAACACAACGGCCCTTTTAAGGGCCACACACTCACAACTAAAGAGCCGTTTCCCTCAGCCAAACAGCCGTTGTTTGCTCTAAACAGCGTGCTGTTATGACAGTCGCTCCCCACACAACACACCAGACCGCTGCTGCACGCGGTACCACTGCCTCCTCGCTATGCTGGCAGCGGGAATGATCCACCCACGGTGGACGACGCCGCTCAACCACCCCTTCCCCCACGGCGATGCCGGCGGGACAAGGGACACGTTAACCCAGTGTCCGCTCTCGCCCCACAAGGCGACGGCTGGCCACTGCCCTTTCGAAAAAGCCCTACCATGGGCTGGGCGACACAATCACTCGTCTCGCCCAGCGGCGGGATGGGCTCTGCGCTCCCTGCTTGCCATGTCGGTGAACAACACTCAGATATGTGCTCGCCCGCTATCAGAGCGCAGCGGCATGGGTCAGTTTGACACACATGGACTCATGGATGTCAAAACTGATAACACGGGGTTACACACTCCAGTTTGCCTCCCCCGCCTCCTTTCGCGGGCGTGTTGAGACTACTGTATCATCCCTAGCAGAGTCAGACGCTATGACGCGGAACTAGAAGGGCTGCTGTTGAGCGGAGCTATCTCCCGCGTCCCTCCAGGGGAGAGAGAACGGGGATTTTACTCGCTACTTTCTCACACCGAAGAAGTCAGGGGACTGCGTCCCATCCTCGACCTGTCACAGTTCAATCGATACATCATGGAGCGCCCTTTCCACATGCTAACCGTCAAGCACGTGTTGGAATGTGTGCGCGCCACGAATGGTTTACGTCCGTGGATCTGAAAGACGCTTACTTTCACGTCCAAATCATTCCCAGGCACAGGAAATTCCTGCGGTTCTCCTTCCAAGGGGCCCGTTTCAGTACAACCGGCTGCCGTTCGGGTACTCGCTAGCCCCCGCACCTTTTCCAAGTGCATGGAAACAGCGCTCCAGCCTCTACGAAAGAGGGGCATCAGAGTCCTCTTTATTTGGACGATCTGCTCATCCTAGCCCCTCTCGGGAGCAGGCGGCGCTACAGACTATGGAGGTTCTGCAGCACCTGCAAACGCTGGGTTTTGCCATAAATTGGCGAAAGAGCGCTCTAGTCCCAGCACAATCAATAGTTTATTTGGGCGTGGACATGAACTCGATTACAATGAGAGCCAGGTTATCAGCACCGAGACAGGTTGCCCTGACCTCTCTGTTGTCCCGCTTCAGGCCACACACAACAGTGTCAGCGCTGTCAGTGATGCGGCTCCTGGGCATGATGTCCGCGGCACACACGGTGGTTCCCCTGGGTCTCCTCCACATGAGGAAGATCCAAAGGTGGTTTCATCGTCAACGGCTCGATCCCGTTCGCCAAAAATGGCGAATGCTGTCCATCCTCATTCCTCCGGTCAGACCTGTCATACTGGGGAATCCCGGACCCTGTCTTCCGGGTTTCCTGGGCAGAGTGACGTCATATATGACGGTGTACACCGACGCGTCCCTCACTGGCTGGGGGAATGTGCGAGTCACAGGTGGTGGGAGGACTGGCCTCCTCCCCTCTCCCCACATAAACTGCCTGGAGCTGTCCACGGTGTTGAAAGTGCTGAAACACTTCACCCCGGTGGTGACGGGAGACACGTCGTCGTGCGTACAGACAACATGACGGCGGCAGCGTACATAAACCGCCAGGGCGGCATACGCTCAGCCCAACTGCTGGAAATAGCCAGACGCCTCCTGCTATGGGCGCACAGTCATCTGCTGTCTCTCAAAGCAGTGTATATCCCGGGTTTTGAACCGGGCGGCCGACCTGATGTCGAGGGAGGGCCCTCCCACAACGAGTGGAGATTGAATCCCACTATTGTTCAAACGCTATGGAACAGGTTCGGGAAGCGGAGGTAGATCTGTTCGCTTCACGAGAGAACACACAGTGCACATTGTGGTTTTCCCTGAGCGCGGGACAACCCTCCCCTTGGCGTAGACGCCTCCTCCCACCAGCCCTGGCCCAAAACCCTCCTATATGCTTTTCCCGGTTCCGCTGATACCTCGCCTCCTGGAGCGCATCCAGGAAGAGAACCTGTCGATTGTTCTGGTGGCACCAGAGCGCACGAGCGCGTCCTGGTTCCCGACCCTCGTTCAGTTGCTGGTGGCTCCCCCCTGGCAGATTCCGTGGCAGGGAGACGCACTGTCGCAGCTGAACGGCGCAATCTGCCACCCTCCGGTGATAACCCAGAGGCTGTGGGGCTGGTTGCTGAACGGGAACGCTTACAGAGATTGGGCTTGCCCCTGCCGTGGTGCGCACCATCCAGGGCTCCAGAGCCCTTCTACCATAGCATGTTACGCAGGACGCTGGTCAGCTTTCCAGCGCTGGTGCACAGAGAGGGACGCGGATCCCACATCGTGTCCCCTGCCTCTTGTGTTGACGTATCTCCAAACTCTGGTGGATAGCGATTTGGCTCCATCTACAGTCAAGGCTTACGCAGCAGCCATCTCGTCCTGCCACGAAGGCTATGGTGAGAGGACAGTTTTTGCGCATCCCCTGGTGAAGCGTTTCCTAAAAGGGGTTAGGCGTCAAAACCGTCTGTTCGACCCCTCACCCCCAATGGGACCTTGCTCTAGTGCTCCGGGCTCTGGGAAGCCCCCTTTGAGCCTCTGGCACAAGCTTCTCTCAGAATGCTGTCGCTAAAAACGGCACTTCTCCTTGCTCTGACGTCAGCAAAAGAGTGAGTGATTTGTGTGCACTGTCAATTTCCCGTCATGCCTCTCCATTAGAGGGGACGGGGCGCAGCCACCTTACAGCCAAATCCCTCCTTCACACCGAAGATTCTAACTAGTTCTTTTCGGTCGAGGTGTTTTCCTCGCGGGTTTTTCCCCGCCTCATGCCAACGATGCGGAGGAGGCTTCCCACCGGTTGTGTCCAGTGCGTGCTCTTTCTCAATACGTTTTACGCACGGCAAATATCAGGAAAACTCAGCAGCTGTTTGTGCATTATAGAGAACATTCCCAAGGATCAGCCCTCTCAAAACAGCGTCTGTCTAACTGGCTGTGCGAGGCTATTACTCAAGCTTATAGCATGGAAGGGCAGAGCCCCCGCGACATCCGAGGGCACTCTACGAGGGCTCTGTCGGCGTCTGCGGCTCTTTTTAAAGGCATGGCAGTAGCCGACATCTGTGCGGCAGCCTCGTGGGCTTCCCCGTGCCCTTTCATCCGTTTCTATCTGCGGGACATGTCTGAACCTTCCATGTCCAGTTCAGTTCTGTCCACAGTCAACGACACGTAATGCCGTGTTGGATGCGTGCAATGAAAAAAAAAAAAAAAAAAGAAACTGTTCTACTGTCTCACCACTCTCACTCTGGAGTATTTCTTTGTGAGACGCAGTTCTTAATCCCATACATGATCATAATCACGTTACATGCACGGAGATAATCATGTCACTCCGTCGCATGCACAACAGGGCTATTCACGCACAATTTTCCATTAATGATTAACTACTGCCATCATGTTGCGGGCCTTATGAACTTTTTCAGGCCACGCCATTGGCATGGCAGGCTTGATCAGAAGAATGACTGACTGAGCCTACATTGTTGTAGGGGAATGTGGTCTATGTTCGGCTTGTTGGCCCTGTGTCGCAGGTGGCATAGACTACATCAGCTTCGCCCTAACCCAATAGCGTAGCCCTTAGAGGGCGAAGCCTATACGAAATAGAACGATAGTTACATGGGTAACTCCAGATTCTATTAGTATAGGCGTAGCCCTCTAAGGTACGGGCCACCTGCTCCCAGAACATTAGTTGAAGAAAAAGCTGATGTTTTTGGGAGACGAACAACGGGTCCGCTGTGTACATATACAGTAAATGCGGACGTAGTTGAGGCCCGTGCTGGACGCAAGGGCGGGAAAAGAAAATCTTCACGACTGCGCATGCGCGAAGGGATAAACCCAATAGCGTAGCCCTTAGAGGGCTACGCCTATACTAATAGAATCTGGAGTTACCCATGTAACTATCGTTACTTGTCTATCAGTTTCCAGGGCATGTCTCTGCCAAGAGTGAGATAACACCATGAGGATGAAACCATGTGGTTGCACTCTTTCCTTCGTACTCTCTTTGTCTGTCGTCCACTCTCCATTGTCTGCTCTCCCTCCTTCAGCCCTCCTTATCTCCCCCCATTTCCTCTGTCTTCATTTCCCCCCCTTTTTCCTATTTGCAAGGACACACACACACACACACACACACACACACACACACACACACACACACACACACATTCACACACTCACTCACTCACTCACTCACTCACTCACTCACTCACTCACTCACTCACTCACTCACTCACTCACTCACTCACTCACAGACAGACAGAAAAAAACACATTCATATTCTCCCTTCTTCTTCTACTCAGTTTTCTATTTGTGCATTAACCCAGTGCAGCAGACGTGAGTCTGGTTGGGGCTTGAATAGAAGAACACTGGCATAGAGCCTGGCATTGGCCTTGATCCTCTGTAACACACGCACACAGACACATACAGACATGCACACGTATACACAAGACATGTATACACACACACACATTGCACAGAAAGCTGCAGACACGCCAGCACGTACTGTACATGTGGAAGAAACTACATGGAAGTGGTCAGAAAAACAAACATGCATGTAAAAACAGACTCACGCATATGTGCAGACATCAAACCCCCTACACTCTCATGCACACTCTCACTCACACACACACACACACACACACACACACACACACACACACACACACACACACACACACACACACACACACACACACACACACACACACACACACACACACACACACACACACACACACACACACACACACAGGCCTCCCATCCATCCATCTTAGCTCCTTGATTAGATTAGGCATTATTAATGGAGGGCCTGTGAGCCGAGCAGACAGCAGGGTCACACCGAGTTTAATTCCATTCTCAGATAACTTCATTTGGCCTGATGCGATTGTTATTGCCCCGGTGCTAGATGTTTATAGGAAACAATAGCCCCCATAACACATCCAGACATCCTATTTAAAGAGGGTCAGCCAGGGGCATTGGATACAGCAGCTCTTCTTCCTGCTGCACTGAGTCCGGTGTTGTGGCTGATTTAAGGGGTTGGCCATTTCTTATGCCGAGGAAAAGAGGATTAACTGGCGCATTGAAATGTATTACCTTAGCCGAGCGAGCCTGTGCACCATCAACGTGTGCTTCCATTGCATATGGATAGGCAAGCGAAAGCAAAAGGAAGCGGTGGTGGAATTTAGTGATAACCTTCTGTGTGGCTTTCAGCGACCAATAAATCTAGTTTTTTTATTGGTTCGTCACAGGGAGCTCTCTTACAAAGAATAAACATTAAGCGTAGATGGCACAAATTTATTACGTGTAGTCGTCGACAAGGCGAATAAAGCTGTCGAAGGGAGAGTGACAGAGGGGAAAAGAGGAGATTGATATGCACACTGCATCAGAGAAGAGAATGTAATTAAACCTGAAGAGTGTAGGATTTTAGTTCTGAGCAACACAGAGTTAGATGGATAGATGGAACAGAGTCGTATATTTGCATTGAAACTCCTATTTTGACTACATTTTTATTAGTCATAGGAAATTAACATTTATATGAAAAACCATGCTCATTACAAGAAGAAAAGATGACAAACCACAATCACTTTTTTTTTTTAAATCCATCATCAGCGACCACACTATTGGCTGTGACGTTGGGAAATGGTTCCCTCAAAAACATCCAAAGGCCTTACAAACTTGTTCACGTTACTGCTTGAAATTGATTTCCACCCATTTAAAGTGAATGAGCGAGAGAGCTGGACATCAAAAGAGCCGCTCTCTTCATTTCGAAACACAGACCACATTAACGGGACCCGGGTTTCATGTTGAAACATTCAAGCCCACAGAGTGCCATTCCACGGCTTTCATTTAGACATTTTTACGCCATGTCACGTCAATGTTATAGCCACTGACATTTCAGTCATCACCTCATCGGAGCTGAGGTAATGCCTTTTTGATTTTGAAACAAAGGGGTGCAGAAAAAGAGCAAAAACAATGAAAAAGTATTGGAACCAGTCCAAAAGCTGTTAGGAGAGAGCTTATCATGTATCGTATTGCTGCTCTGTAGTACTGTTAGTGTTAGCGTGCTGCTGATGGACCATTCTGTGCAGGTGGGTTGGTCAGTGCAGAGCCAGAATGGAGGCCCCCGCAGATCCAGTTTCCCCGTGATGGATGAGTTTGGCTGGAAACTGTCGGTAGAGCTATGACCTTGTTGATTGCATGCATGTTTCATGGGGTGATGCTGTGGATTGAGGCTACAGCTCCCCTCTCACCCAAAACCTACAGTGTCCTCTCCAGGCTTTCTCTCTTTCCCTGAAACAATCCAAATTGCTTTAATTGCCATGTATTATAAATGTGAAGGAATTCTCCCTGACACTTGCAGCTTGGCCAACAGGGCACTTGCAGTGTAAATGTAGTGTTGTTAAGTAATTATAGATTTGCCCATTCATTCAAAACAAAGCTTTTAATTGCAATAAATAAAATGTTTGTTATGCTAACTTCTTCCTCTACCAATACTGTCTTTCTACTATATACTGTATGTCTTTACATGTTGTGTGATAGCAGCTAGACGTTGACATTCAAATTCATAATTTGGCTACTTAATGTGTGTAAACTTATTAATTAATTGTCTCTAATTATAAACATTAGAGACAAGCATTAGAGACAAGCATTAGAGAGTGACAAATAAATGCCCTCATCAAAAAACGCAGCTCCCTGGACTGTCAAAAGCCCTTTTCTTTCTTAACATTAATACGAATGAGACTAGAAAAGTGTTTCGTTCTTTTGCATTTGTACCTGGTAAAGATAAAGTGATTCTGGCTCTGAGATCCATGTGGTGGTACAGGAAGGGGGAAAGGGAGCTCCAGTTTCTTCTCACACCTGGTGCTAGCTAGCAGCAGTGCCCAAACCTCCGAGCACTACGGGAGAGCAGACTCACCACGGATTGTACAAGCTGTTGGAAAACCCTAGGTGGCCATAATGAGAACGTAGTGTAATGCATCACACTGCAGTGCCTGCGCTATTGGAACCAGAGGCATGCTGGGCTTGCAGCAGACGGGAAGAAAGTTAATCACTGACTTAGGGGCTATTTGCAAGTTTTTGTCCTCTTTGAAAATGAAAGGAAACTTTGCTCTGGCTGGAAAGGTTTATAAGGATGGATTATCAGTTTTAATCTTTGCATGTCTCTGCGACCGAGAAGTTCTGATAATTCAGCCTGTTCTGACATTGAAAGTGTTTCAAAACTATGCTACTGTGATAAATTGAAACCTCAAAACCGTTGCCTAGTGATAGCCAAAGGTGTTTTTGTTTCAGTTGTTGAAGACCACTGTTACCCTTATGTTCATACTGAAGCTTCTTATTTAAAAGCCAGATGGTTCTGTCCCCTGTCCTTCTGGCTTGTTCCTGTTATGTAATTTTTTTTAAATAACACTTTTTATATGTTGTTCTTATATCATTAAAGTGCTCCACATAGTGCATATATTCAGTAAAGGTCAAATGTAAAAGTAGGTGTACATCATATATCCATGTTAAATTGTCTCTGTGTTAACTAATTTAATGCTTCATTTGTGTCAAAAGTGGCAAGTGAGAGTTTGTGTTTCCAGTACTAAAGGGTGATGCAATTTATATATCTGTAATAAAAATCAATCCAATATAGACTTAGCTTTATATAATATTACTACTTATACCATGTGAAATCCCACTCTATAAAAACAAAAATTATACACAAGCTATTATGTTCAGCTGTTTACCAGTGTGGCTAGTTGGCAGTCTGATGAGGTGCCAAGTGAGTTTGATACTGTCTACTTTTACGTGCTGTGTGCCATAATTGATGGTTGTATTCCAATCAGGGCCCATAAAGCTGTCAACATCAGTCTGGGCTGCCAGAGGTCGCTTCCTCACTTCTCCCTCTGTACTACCAGTGGTTTGTATGCAAAACAAGCAGTTGATAATAACTTAATCAAGATAAAGGAGTGGTGTTCTAGACTGAGAGGGAAGTCGATAATGACACTTTAGGCTTCTGGAATGACAGGTTACAATGTGTACACTGTTGATAGTAGAGATGATCTCGACATGACACTGATTACAAGTCAGGAGATAAAGAGGAAACTGTTAAGTTTCTCTGTGTGTGTGTGTGTGTGTGTGTGTGTGTGTGCGCGCGTGTGTGTGTGTGTGTGTGTTTGTGAGAGAGAGAGAGAGAGAGAGAGAGAGAGAAACGTCTCCTGCAAGGTTTTTATTGAACACCTGAGTCACTTGGCATACAGTGATGTTATGTGTGCATGTACTGTATTCATTTGACATATTTGTGTTTATGTGCTATGTAAATATAAATAAAGTTTATGATTTACATGTATGCGTGTAAATGCACATGCACTGTATTTAACTGTGTATTATGTAAGAGAGAGAGGGGCCTAATGTCTCTGTGTGCATGGGGCTGAGGAGGAGCATCAGCCTAGGTGGCAGGCAGAGTACATAATGGAGTAGCCATGCTGAGGTGAATAATTCATGCCTGGATGGGAGCTCAGATGAGGATATCCAACATTTTCATATTAATTTATTGCATGGCAGTTGAAGGCTAAAATATGCTGAGTGCTTTATTAGCTGCAAATCTATGTCACTAAAAGGCCTTTGTTTCAGTGAGGTTACAGGGTACTGGCATTTTTGTTCTTTGTCTTCCTGGATCAGAGCCAGAACCATTTTATTTTAATCACGTGTGATTGCCAGGCGTATTCCTCTTTAACATCATATCATCTCTTTTGGATCTCCCTTTGCAAAGAAAGAAAGAAAAAATTTGTCTCTCTCTTGATATAGTATATCTGTCAATGATTTGCCCTTTAACGTACTGTATAAAGTATAACTGTAATGTTGCCATTCTAGCCACATAAGCTTCTATTATTGTTGCATCCCTGCAGGAAACTTTGGACAGCTGTGTCAGGTACAGTTATGCAGATATGAAAAAGATGTTAATGGCTCAAATGTTGTTGGAGAACTCATTGTTATATTTAATAATCATCAGATGTTTGGAGGATATTGGAGCTTTATTTTGGCGTAAAGATGCATTGCTATAAGCTGCAGCAAATAAGGATGGTGCATGATGGCAGACGAATGAGTTTCTGGTTTCTATTATGATTTGTTTGATCATCCTCCAAAATTAAGTAATTGAGTATTTGCTCAGCTCAAGTCTTCTTGAGTAAGACACTGAGGGACACATTTGATGAGATTGCATTGCAGTGTCAAGTTGTGCATCTGTGCTCTGTGGTAGTTTGAGCTAAGAGTGTCATTTTTGTGTTACTGGCCAAGATGATTGTGGGAATAAAGTAATCGTGCAAGTGCTTTGTTTTTTTTTAAATCTGCATTGAATTACTTAAAACTAAATATAGTATAGTCAAACTGACACATACAGTACATTTGGATCAAAGGCACTTAATGGCCTGTTCACTGTCCACAGTCAGTGAACTCCATGGCGTTCTAATTTTGTTATTACGGTGATATAATAGCTTTGACTGCTTAACCTAAGTAAATCCATACGTACCATCAAGCACTTAAGATTCATTTTGAAGTTTGATTCCCTACATGTCTCTGGCAATATGCCCTTGAGAACGACAACTGAACCTTTAACTTGCTCTCCGCAGCTCTGATCTCTCTGGTTTAATGTGTTCGCACCTATCAGATGGATATGTGAACAAACAAATTCCTAATTACACTCTGTGGAGAAAGGTGATTGAGTGCTCTGAGAAAATCTCCTTCTTAAGACTCTTTATAGAGACATGTTATGTGCAAACCCATTGCTTTGGAATGGAGAAAAACAGCATTAGCCCAGAATGAGAAGGCATGAATATTGCATCAGAGCTTTGTTATGCTCAGGCTCACGTCTGTCTTAATGGTGCACTTTACCAACTAGCTATATCCATTAAACGAGCGTGCTTAATGTGAATGTATGTGG